>MJHO01000532.1:0-26385 GCA_002076135.1 Xerophyta viscosa | reverse complement strand
TCCTGCATTTACTATACAATTCTCAAGAGATTCTATTGGGTTACAAAGCCTAAAATATTCTTCAGTTAGCATACTCACAACATCAACTCTAAAAACATCATCAGTAAAAGAAGGGTATTTAACAGATTCAAATAAATTAAACTCTACCTCTTCTCCACCAACTCTCAAAGTTAACCTACCATTCTGAACATCTATAAGTGCCCCAGCTGTGGCCAAGAAAGGCCGACCCAAAATAATAGGTATCTCTGTATCTTCTTCCATCTCCAAGACAATGAAATCCACTGGAATAATAAATTTCTTTACCTTTACCAGCACGTTTTCCAGAACACCAAATGGGTACTTTATTGATCGATCAGCTAGCTGCAAAGATATATTGGTCGGCATTATTTCATTCAAACCAATCTTCCTGCAAACAGACAAAGGAATTAGTGAAACACTTGCACCTAAATCACATAAAGCCTTAGAAATATTTAAATTCGCCAATAGTGCATGGGATTGAAAAACTCCCTGGGATCTCTTCAGTTTTGGTGGAAGCTTGTTTCTGAATGACAGCACTGCATTCTTCCAGTCAAGAGCAATTGTCTCAAAATCCTCCTAATTTTCCTCTTTTTTGAATATAATTTCCTTCAGAAAAATTTTCCATAAGCCGGAATCTGTGCTAAAGCATCTGCAAAAGGAATATTAACACGCAATTGTTTAAACACATCTAAAAATTTGTTCAAATTGCTTATCAAACTTATTCTGCTTAAGTCGTTGAGGAAACGGAATAGGAGGAACATAAGATTTGACAGGCGGTGATGCTTTAACTGCTTCCTCAACTTCTGTACCAGCTTGCTTAGTTATATCTTCATCTCCCACTTCATCACCATCCAAGGTATCACTGCTTACTTGCCCAATCTGCTTACCACTTCTTAATGTTATGGCCTTACAGTGTTCTTTCAGGTTAACTTCTGTTTTAATTGGTAAACTGCCTTGACCACGAGAATTGATAGAATTTGCTAATTGTCCCAATTGCATCTCCATGTTCCTATTAGAATTCGCCATCTGCTCAACCTTTGCCTCTAATCTTTCAAATCTCTCAGAAGTGATATTGGCTAATTTTTCAATAGCTAGCTCCCATGATTGCTTATTTTCTTGCTGGTTTTGTTTTGCTGAAATCCAGGTGGTGGAAAATGTCTAGAATTGCTGCCTTGATTGCCTTGATCTCTCCAAGAAAAATTGGAATGATTCCTCCATCCTGGATTGTAGGGTCTGAGAATACGATTATTCTTGTTGGTTGCCTATTGAAGTTAAGAAACAAATTGAGCCCGCTCTACCTGTAAACATTCAGAACTACTATGAGCTCCTCCACACTAATCACAAATCATAGAAGGGTTAACATTTGAAATAGAATTGACATTACCCAACTTACCAAACATTTTTACTAAATTATCAACCTTCGCATTCAACATATTTATGCCATCAACATCATACATACCTGGAGCTTTCTTAGGCATACCTCTATCATTTGACCATTGATAATTATTAGAAGCCATTGCTTCCAACAGCTCATAAGCCTCTTCTATAGACTTACCCATTAAAGCGCCTCCTGCAGCTGCATCTATAGTTATTCTGATTGAAAGTGTCAAGCCATTATAAAATGTTTGCACAATTAGCCAGTCAGGTAAACCATGATGTGGACATCTCCGCTGCAAATCCTTAAATCTCTCCCAGGCCTCATACAAAGATTCACCGTCAAACTGAACAAAACTAGTAATATCGTTTCGAAGTTTAGCAGTCTTACCTAGGGGAAAATACTTACTCAAAAAGGCTTGTGACAAGGTATTCCAGGTACAAAACGAATTTGGCGGTTTTGAATTTAGCCAATCCTTAGCCTTATTTTTCAAAGAAAAGGGAAAGAGCCTCAACCTGATTGCATCTTCAGTCACGCCATTCAACTTTATAGTATCACATATTTCCAAAAAATTTGCTAGATGGGTATTTGGATTTTCAGTATCTAATCCACCAAACTGCTCCTGCTGGATCATCTGAATGAGACCAGGCTTGAGCTCAAAATTTGTTGGATTCACAGCTGGTCTTACAATGCTTGTCTGGACACCGGTAGCATTTGGCATGGTATAATCACGTAGCAACATCTGATTTTGGTTCTGATTTTGATTGTCAGCCATGGTTATCACTTGCTCTTGCTCTAGCCTATGCTTTTTCTTCAATTTCTCGTAAACGTTCGCTCTAAATCCTGGAATCTATCTTCTCAAAGCGTTTTTTACAACGTACTGCGTGTCATACACTAGCATATCTGCAAAGCAACAAAAAAAAAATTAAAAATAAAAATAAGAATAAGAAAAGAAAAATAATTAAAAAAAAATTCAGCCTAAACTAATACCAGAAATCATGTTATTGATATTAGAATTTGCCTCCCCGGCAACGGCGCCAAAAACTTGATGCTTCGAAAATCGTGTACCGCAAGTGTACGGATCACACAAGTAATAAAGAGTGAATAAGAGTATCGTCCCACGAGGAGAAAATTTAACTACCAACAATTCAATTCCCTATATTATCTAGGCAATGGAATTAAGAACTGTGAATCAACAGGAATTGACTGAATTACACGGAATCTAAGAGACAACTTATGAATTTCCAAGGATTCTGATTTCATCAATGGATTTCCTTAATAATCTAAATCTGATTGAATTTCAATATTTCACCTGTTCCATAAAATGATAGAATTCCTTAATATATGTAATGATCTCTTTCAAGATTCAACACGTTAAATACATCAACCTTATGTCTACTTTCGTGATCATAACAGTTAATATAATTTCATTAAGAGCTATGGAATTCTGAAAAATAATCACAATGGTTATTATTTATTTCTAAATCAAATAACCATGCTTGATGAATTCACGAACTAATATCAAACTTCAACTTTCGTTCCGTCATTCAATATCTTAAACATACAACTAATTGTCAATTAATTGTACGCATGAAAAACGAATTCACCAAATTGTATTCAACAGAAAATATCCAAAAACAATCAAATTTAAATTATCTTAGAAATCCATGACTACATCATAATCCTAAGAATAAAAATCTAGCCAAGAAACATGATCTTCATGGCACCAAAATTAAATAGAAAATTCAGAGATGAGAGACTCATGAATTGGAAGATGGTAGAGTTGCTCTTCTTCTTCTCCTCGGCAAGATCTCTCTCGGTTCGATTTTTAGAAAATTCCGATGCTGCTCCTGTATTCCTCTGCTCAGCCGTCCTCTGTACTCTCCCTCTCTGGTGACTTCATATATCTCAGCCCCCTTAAATCTCAGCAATTAATATCTAGCCGTTGATTGCTTTTAATGACTTCCTTTAACTAATCTTAGCCTCACATGCTTGCTGCACATGTAAACCTTCAAATCTAATCCATTCCTTTGGTGTTTGCTGTTCTGGTTGGTTTCCAGCCGCACGATGCATGAGTTTTTGCTCTATTCAATCTCAGTCATTGATTTGCCACGTCCTGATCTTAGCTATCCACTTGGGCCATTTATTTTCAGCCCACAAACAACCATTAATTCGTAAATATTGGCTCGAATTGCTTCAGAGAAGACTAGGAACCATGAATTGAGCATTCGTTGCGCATTTAACTTGAATCCAGGATTTTCCATCTGAATGTCAACAAAGAAATAACATAATTAGCATGTAATTTACGTTAAATTGATATATAAAAATTAGACTAATCAGTCGCTCGCGTCTCTGCCTGGCTCCCGCGCCCGCGCGCTCCAGCGTCCTGCACCCATGCGCGCTGCCGCGCGCCCGCGCCTGAGCCCGCGCGCTCACGCGCGCCCGTGTCCGCTGAGATTCTCCTTCGTGCGCCCATGCGCCTGTTGAGGTTCTCGCCTACCCGCGCCGCCCACGCGCCTGTGCCTCTTAGCCTCCCGCGCGCTCGTCCGCGCGCCCGCACTCATGCTCGGCTAAGGCATGTCACGCACCCAAGTCATGTTGTATGCACCTCGACCCAAGAGCCTCCTGGATCAAGCCTCCCCACCGCACGTATCATTGCTCCGCAATGAGTCTCCTAAAACTCCAATTGAGGAAAAATCTTGCGGCCCTCCTCAAGGGTATACCACTTGGCCTTAGAAGGCAAAGTCCCTTGCCGGCCTATTTGGTATCTTTGTTGCTCTCCACTCCTTGTAGTGATGATCTTGCGCTCCACAATGCCATCCTCGGCTAAGGGTTCTTCCCGCCCCAACTCCAACTCATCCATCGATGGCAATGTCATAGGTTGATCATCATCCAGCATAGAAGGCTCAAACAACTTAAGCTTCTTTGCGTTCACCACGGAATACATACTCATGAATGGTGGTAAATCCAATTGGAATGCGTTGCCACCATGCTTATTGAGTATCCGAAAAGGGCCTTAGCGTATAGACTTAAGCTTGCGCCCTTCTCCCTTGAACCTCTCCTTACCAAGGTGCAGTCACACCTTGTCTCCAATCTGGGATGTGCATGGAACCCGAGCTAGGTCATGCCGTGCCTTGTACTTCTCTTGCGTCCTCTTGAGCCGCGCCTCCACCTCCCCGTGCACCTTGCAGATATGCTCCAGAAACTCGCGCGCCGTACTTGCCTCGCTCGCCTCTTTAGATGTGTTGGGCTCGGGTTGGCGAGCAAACGCTAGATCAAAAGGACCTTGAGGCGTGTACTGCTCGGTTGAACGCAAACTCTATGTAAGGCAAACTCTCGTCCCATGTCTTCGGATGCTTGGCATTGTAACCTCGCAACAAATGCACCAAGGTGCAGTTCACCACCTCAGTCTGGCCGTCCGTTTGCGGATAAAAACGCCATGCTCCGGTTGAGCTTGGTGTCCATCAAGCTCCATAGTGTCTTCCAGAACTTCCCAAAGAACCGACTGTCCCTATCAGAAATAGTGGATGAGGGTAGGCCGAAGTGACGCCTGATATTTGGGCTCCTTGCCCGTGACTGTCTTTGTGGAGGCAGATCATCTTGCTAAACCTGTCCACAATAACAAATATATAGTCATGACCATGCCTTGTGCTCGGCAAGCCCCCACGATGTCCCATAGACACGCTCTCCAGGGTCGGCTTCGGTACGGGTAGTGGCATAAGTCCGTCCTATTTTTGCGACTTGGACGTACAGCATAAGGGTGCAAACCCCTAACAAAACCTTCCACATCCAGCGCATAGCGTGGCCAATGAGATACCTTATTTTGTTTCCGACTGTGTCCACGCACTTGACGTGTGGCTACCGGATCCACCTCGCCCGGTCTGCAACCACGAGATACATATAAACCTATTCACCTCGTAGAATAGGCCTTGACGGACATCCAATTAAAGCCCATATAGCCCAGCACGCGCACGTTGTCCTACGCCTGAAGTCCGCCTAGCGCCCGTGCCCGAAGTTCCTTCTGCCCCTGCGCCCGCAGCACTCCCTGCGACTGCGCCCGCAGCGCTCCCCGCACCCGCGCGCGCACCCAGACCTTGATCCGTCCAGGCCTGAAATTCTTCATCCTCTGCATAGAGTGGCCCATACTCCTCATGAGCAATGGGAAGCACCTGCATTACCATCCCGCACAAAAGCGCCGACACACCCGTCATCGGCAGCCGTGACAATATATCGGACAACTTGTTAGTCACGCCCTTCTTGTATTTGATGACGAGGTTGAATTGTTGCAAATAAGCCATCCACTTCATATGCCGAGCTTGCTACAACTTATATTATGTTTGCAAGTATTGCAACGGCCGATGGTCCGTATGCAACACCGTCTCCTTCCCCAAGATGTAGTGTCTCCAATGATTCACCGCTTGATGCAAGGCGTACAATTCTTTGTCATAGGTAGGATAGTTTTGTTGTGCGCCTTGGAACCCCTCACTGTGATACGCCACTGGTCTCCCATCTTGGAATAGGAACGCCCCCATGCCATATACTGATGAATCGCATTCCAGCTCAAAAGGCCGCTGGAGGTTGGGCAACACGAGCACCGGTGCCGTGGTTATCTTCCTCTTCAATAGTTTGAACGCCGCCTCATGTTCGTCCGTCCATACGAACCTAGCGCTTGCATTGGTTAATCCATGCAGTGAGGCCGCCACTTGTGAGAAGTGCCTAATGAACTTGCGGACGTATTAGCACGCCCCTACAAAACTTCGCACCTCCGTCACATTCCTAGGCCTTGGCCACTCCAATATGACCCGCACCTTGCTTGGGTCAATCTTGAGCTCGCCACTTGTGAGAAGTGCCTAATGAACTTGCGGACGTATTGCACGACACCTACAAAATTTCCCTCCGGTCACATTCCTAGGCCTTGGCCACTACATCCAGATATGAAAACCGCACCTTGCTTGGGTCCAATCTTGAGCTCGCCATCTCCCACCACAAAGCCCAAATACACGAGGTTGAGCCTCACCACCTCGCATTTCTTCAAGTTCAACTTGAGGCCATGCTCCTCAAGCACGGCAAACACCTTGCCAAGATGCTCCATGTGACTAGTCCAATCCTGACTAAAAACAAGGATATCATCTAAATAAACAATTACGAAATCCTCAATAAAAGGTCTAAGAATATCATTCATCAACCGTATGAACGTGGCCGGGGCATTGCACAACCCAAATGGCATCACTAACAATTAAAATAGGCCCTGCTTAGTCTTGAACGCCGTCTTCCACGTATCCTTCTCGGTCACCCTTACTTGATGATACCCGGACTTGAGGTCCAACTTGGTGAAATACTTGGCGGGTTGAAGTTGATCAATCAAGTCCTCAATCCTTGGTAGTGGACACCTATTCTTCACGGTAATCTTGTTCAAGGCTCGATAGTCCACACACATCCTCCACCCTCCATCCTTCTTAGGCACCATAACAATTGGGGATCCGCACGGTGAGCTGCTTGGCTTGATCACCCCTTGCTCCATGAGCTCTTGTACTTGGCGCTTGATTTCCTCGCTCTCCAACAGTGAGTGGCGGTATAGGCACGCGTTAGGCAATGGCGTGCCCTCAACCAGCGTAATGCCGTGCTCCACATCTCGGCGCGGGGGTAGCCCGCGCGGCTCAGTGAACAACACCCTATATCTCCTTATGTGCGCCTCCACCTCTTGCCTTTGCTCCTTATCTAGATGCCCCGAGACCACCTCTTGTAGCGCCTGCTCTGGCCGAGCCTCCCGCAGCATCAGCATCCATGCACGCCCGCCCGTATTCACCATGCGCTTAGCTTGCGCGACCGTGGCAAGTTGTGTTGCCTCCGCGCTCCTTGTCCCTTCTAGCATGTACCTTTTGCCCTCCTTCTCGAGCATGTACTGCTGGGCTCTCCTGTAACATACCGCATCCCTATCCCAAAGGTCGGGGTTACCTAAAATCACTTGGAAAATGTCCAAGGGTAACTACCTCACATATCACCTCATCGATTGAACTTAGCCGTCACCGCAACTGTAAACTTGCATTGGCTTCGTGATCTTCATCTCCGTATCCTTCTTGAGCCATCCAAGTGCATAAGGATTCGGATGTGGGGTGGTTGCCAACCCCAATTCTGTACTAGACTTTCGGAGATGAGGTTCCCTTTTGACTGCCCAGATCAAATGTAGCCTCCACCAAAGCTTTGGCTTTAACTTGAATCCGTAGCTGAAAATATTTCCCGCTCCTTAGTGCCCCCGTCCTGCTCGGGCCTGCACTACTTGCCCTTGTGTCCTCGGCATCCTTGCAGTTCCCTTGGCGCGCACCATCAACGCAAGTGTCGGGTCCGCCTCATGCATCGCCAACGGCACCTCGCCCGCGCCCGCGTCCGTGGTTGTTACCAACGCCGCCTTGCCTTTGTCCGCACCTTTCTTATTGGGCGCCAGCTCTGGATGCTACTTCCAGCATTTCTTGTTGATGTGGCCCTTCTTCTTGCAGTGGCCACAATCCACATCTTTGTACTTGGACCCCTCAGAAGTCCCAGCTCCCGTACTGCCCTCAACCGCACCTTGGTTACCCTTGCCCTTGCTCTTGCCTTTGCTCGCGCCCACGCCTTGTTTGACTTTGCCGCGCGCGCTTGCGGTTCAGCTTCTCGAACGCCATGGCCGTCTTGCAAGCATCCCCTACGTCCATGATAGGGTATAGTTCCACCTCCGCTCTGAGCTCTTCAAGCAGCCTCGCGAGGTACTTGCGTAGGACTTCCTGGTCCTCCAAGGGAATATCGAGCGCCAAGGCACGCCTCCGAAACTCCGTAGTGTACTCTTGTACACTTTGTTCGCTGACTTGCCTCAAATAGAGCCACCTTCTCCACCGTTCCTCGTCATACCCTACCGGGTAGAATTGCTCCTTCAAGTGCACCTTTAATGCGGTCCATGTGACTCCCACGGCGCCCCACGTCCGTAGGTGGGAATTCCACCACACCAGTGCATGGGATGCAAGTTTGAGTCTTGCGAATCCTATGCATTGGGCATCGTCGTGCCCGTAAAGGGAGAAGTAGGACTCCAATTAGTCGATCCAACCATCCAACTTCTCTCTGTTCACCTCACCGTCATACAGCGGACGCTTCAACTTCGCATCGACCCTAATGAGGGTGAAATCGCTCGCCCATCCCTGCTCAGACCGTGCGCCCGTGGATACCTCAGGCTCCACCCGAGCTGCTTCCCGCTCCAACACTTGGCCTTCTTCACGTCCACGCGTATGATGCAAAGGTCCACCATGCCCCCCCCACGGTCGCTCGGACCGCCGCCTCCGGTCGCGCCATAGGCGCTACGGTAGGTCGGGATTGCATAGCAGCTCCTTGGACTTGTACGTCGAGCATCATCTCCACGAGCCACGCCAACCCGTCCAAGCACTCCTCCAAGCGCCCCATCCGATCCTCCCGTGACTCCTCTCGGCTGGACACCTCTTGCACGCGCGCCTCCTCTCCCGAGCGCCGAGCGTCCTCTTCGCCTTCATTGTGTGCCGTGACCATGCCAAGCCTTGTGACAGCCATTCCTCGATCTTCCACGCTCCTAAGCTCTGATACCACTTGATCCGAATGCCCTCCACGGTCCCACGATATAACCGTGAGTGCCTTGGATGTAAATAGGATTTAGGGAAGAACAAGTTCTATTACACGATTGTTTAAATGTAAAAGAAGAGTTGGACGGTCACCAACACCCGAGCCTAGCTCCCTTGCTAACACTATCAACAAAAACCACTTACAATCGTCTAGGTTGCGACATAACTCCCGGCCTCCCTAATTTTGTGCTTGGACACTCCCAAGCCCCTTTGCCTATCCGGTCAAAGGAATTAAATACCCCACTACATGAGCAATAATCATACATAAATGGAAAGAATAAACATGGCAAGGATGTGCAGCCATTTGCAACTGCTAGCGCCCCTTCGGCAACCTACGCGCATGCCTGGTCGCTCGCGCGTCTGCCCTGCACGTCTCCGCCTCATGTCCCCGCACTTCTATCATGCCCCACCTGGATCCCACGGGCTATCCCAACCTATGGTTGGGTCCAAAGCACCTGCCGAAGTCACCATACTCACAGAATGAGTCTTTGGTACCCGGTGAGGTGGATCCTCCTTCCCGACGATGGTCTTTTCTTCTTCTTCCTTCCTGCAGCTGCCCCATAGCATCCTCATCCTAAGCTCTGATACCACTTGATCCGGACTTGCTCCCACGGTTGATTTATCCGGCGAACAAGTAGAATTAATATTTCGGATCTAGGGAGGCCAAGGGTGGCCGGCCATGGCTATGGCTCTTGGCCGTGTTCCATGCAACTACAGCTTTAGGAGAAAAGAGAGACAAAGTATTTTTGGTGGAAAGGGGATTACTTTTCCAGAGTTTCTCATTAGTATTTATAGACTAATCGAAGTACATTTATTGTAGTACATTAACTATTGCTAATTAACTACTTTACAAATAATGATGCATTGAATTCCCGGTGAAGGTTCCAACGGCTCTTTGTCCAGGTTCATTAAACCGACTGTTCGTCTTTCGCGCTTGACTCTTGGTCCTCCACGCCTGATATTTCGTCTTTCGTGCCTCACAACCTTTAGTCTTCCACGCGCCTGCAAACTGGGTCGGTCTCGGCTTTGCTCACGTCGGCCTCGGCCATGCCCACCTCAATTTCGGCTATGCCCACCTCGGACTGGGTCATGCCTCTGCCGCTCTCGGTCTCGGCCATGCCTGCCTCAGACTCGGTCATGCCTCTGCCGCTCTCGGTCTCGGTCATGCCTCTGCCACTCTCGGTCTCGGTCACGCCAGCCTTGGACTTGGTCACGCCTCTTCCGATGTCGGTCTCGGTCACGCCAGCCTTGGTCTTGTCACGCCTCTGCCGATGTCGGTCTCGGTCACGCCAGCCTTGGTCTTGGTCACGCCTCTGCCGCTGTCGGTCTCGGCCTTGCCTACCTCGGCCTCGGTTTGGACCACCTCGGCCATGCCAACCTCGGCTCGGTCCAAGAGCCTCTTGGATCACATTACCACCCCGCACAAAAGCGCCGACACACCCGTCGTCGGCGGTCGTGACAACATATCGGCCAACTTGTTGCTCACGCCCTTCTTGTATTTGATGACGAGGTTGAATTGTTGCAAGTAAGCCATCCACTTCATATGCCGAGCTTGTTGCAACTTAGATTGTGCTTGCAAGTATTGCAACGGCCAATAATCCGTACGCAACACCGTCTCATTCCCTAAGATGTAGTGCCTCCAATGCTTCACCGCTTGATGCAAGGCGTACAGTTCTTTGTCATAAGTAGGGTAGTTTTGTTGTGCGCCTTGGAACGCCTCTCAGTGATACGCCACTGGTCTCCCATCTTTGAATAGGACCGCCCCCATGGTATGTCCTGATGCATCGCATTCCAGCTCAAAAGGCCGCTGGAGGTTGGGCAACGCGAGCACCGGTGCCGTGGTTATCTTCCTCTTCAATAGCTTGAACGTCGCCTCAGGCTCGTCCGTCCATACGAACGTAGCGCTGCCTTGTTAATCCATGCAGTGGAGCCGCCACTTGTGAGAAGTGCCTAAAGAACTTGTGGACATATTGGCACGCCCCTACAAAGCTTCGCACCTCCATCACATTCCTAGGCCTTAGCCACTCTAATATGACCAGCACCTTACTCGGGTCAATCTTGAGCTCGCCATCTCCCACGCACAAAGCCAAATACACGAGGTTGGAGCCTCCCCACCTCACATTTCTTCAAGTTCATATTGAGGCCATGCTCCTCAAGTACGGCAAACACCTTGCCAAGATGCTCCATGTGACTAGTCCAATCCTGACTAAAAACAAGAATATCATCTAAATAAACAATTACGAAATCATCAATAAAAGGTCTAAGAACATCGTTCCATCAACCGCGCCATGAACGTGGCCGCGGGCATTGCACAACCCAAATGCATCACCAACCATTCAAACTAGGCCATTGCTTAGTCTGAACGCCGCTCTTACCACGTATCCTCCTCGTCACCCTTACTTGATGATACCCGGACTTGATGTCCAACTTGGTAAAGTACTTAGCGGGTTGAAGTTGATCAATCAAGTCCTCGATCCGTTTGGTAGTGGATACATATTCTTCACGGTAATCCTGTTCATGGCTCGGTAGTCCACACACATCCTCCACCCTCCATCCTTCTTAGGCACCATAACAATTGGGGATCCGCACGGTGAGCTGCTTGGCTTGATCACCCCTTGCTCCATGAGCTCTTGTACTTGGCGCTTGATTTCCTCGCTCTCCAACAGTGAGTGGACGTATAGGCGACGCGTTTAGCAATGGCGCGCCCTCAACCAGCGTAATGCTGTGCTCCACCTCTCGGCGCGGGGGTAGCCCGCGCGGCTCGGTGAACAGCACCCCATATTTCCTTATGAGCGCCACCACCTCTTGCCTTTGCTCCTTAGCTAGATGCACCGAGACCACTTCTTGTAGCGCCTGCTCTGGCCGAGCCTCCCGCACCATGAAGCATTTTCCATGGTGCGCCCGCCCGGCCATTCACCATGCGCACTTGGCTTTCACACCGTTGCAAGTTGTGTTGCCTCCGCGCCCCTTGTCCCTTCTAGCATGTACCTTTTGTCCTCCTTCTCGAGCATGTACTACTGGGCTCTCCTGTAATACACAGCACCCTATTCCCACCAAGGTCGGGGTTACCTAAAATCCCACTTGGCAAATGTCCAAGGTACTACCTCACAGTATCACCTCATCGATGAACATTAGCCGTACGAACACTGAACTTGCTTGCTTCGTGATCTTCATCTCCGTATCCTTCCTTGAGCATTCCAAGCGCATAAGGATTCGGACGTGGGGTGTTGCCAACCCCGAACGTCGGTGTTACTGTAGGCTTTTCGGAGATGAGGTTCTTTTTGGATTTGCCCGGATCATATGATTGAGGGTCATTCAAGCTTTACTTTACTTGAATCCGTAGCTGAAATAACTCCTTCGCGCTCCTTAGTGCCCGTCCTTGGCTCGGCCTGCACTGCCTTGCCCTTGCTTACCTCGCATCTACTAGGCTCCCTTTGGTGCGGCACCATCAACGCAAGTGTTGGGTCAGCCTTATGCATAGCCAACAGCGCCTCGCCTCGGCCAGCGTCCGTGGTTGTAACCAACGCCGCCTTGCCTTTGTCCGCACCCCCCATTTCTTCTTGGGCGCCAGCCCGGATGGCAACGTCCCACAATAGCACTTCTTTTTGATGTGGCCCTTTTTCTGCAAACGTGGCCATACTTCACATCTTTGTACTTGACCCCTCGGAAGGCCCTTCTCCCGTGCTGCCCTCAGCCGCACCTTGCTTGCCCTTGCCCTTGCTCTTGCCCTTGCCCGCGCCCGCGCTTTGCTTGCCTTTGCCGCGCGCGCGTGCGGTTCAGCTTCTCGAACGCCATGGCCTTCTTGCAAGCATCCCCTACGTCCATAATAGGGTATAGTTCCACCTCCGCTCTGAGCTCTTCATGCAGCCCCGCGAGGTACTTGCGTAGGACTTCCTGGTCCTCCAATGGAAATGCCGAGCGCCATAGCACGCCTCCGAAACTCCGTAGTGTACTATTGAACACTTTGTTCGCTGCCTTGCCTCAAATAGAGCCACCTTCTCCACCGTTCCTCGTCATATCCTACCTGGTAGAATTGCTCCTTCAAGAGCACCTTAAATGCGGTCCATGTGACTACCGCGGCGCCCCGCGTCCGTAGGTGGGAATTCCACCACACCAGTGAATAGGATGCAAGTTTGAGTCTTGCGAACCCTATGCGTTGGGCATCGTCATGCCCGTAAAGGGAGAAGTAGGACTCCAATTAGTCGATCCACCCATCCAACTTCTCTCCGTTCACCTCACCGTCATACACCGGAAGCTCCAACTTCGCATCGACCCTAATGGAGGCGAAACCGCTCGCCCATCCCTGCTCGGACCATGCGCCCGTGGATATCTCAAGCTCCTCCCGAGCGGCTTCCCGCTCCAACACTTGGCCTTCTTCACGTCCACGTCTATGATGCAAAGGTCCCCCATGCTCCACCACGGTCGCTCGGACCTCCGTCTCCGGTAGTGCGATAGGCGCTACGGTGGGCCGGGATTGCATGGCAGCTTCTTGGACTTATGCTTCGAGCATCCTCTCCACGAGCCCTGCCAACCGGTCCAAGCGCTCCTCCAAGCGCCCATCCGATCCTCCCGTGACTCCTCTAGGCTGGACACCTCTTGCACGCGCGCCTCCTCTCCCGAGCGCCGAACGTCCTCTTCGGCTTCATGGGGTGCCGTGACCGTGCCAAGTCTTGTGACAGCCATTCCATGATTTTCCACGCTTCCTCGCTCTGATACCACTTGATCCGAATGCCCTCCACGGTCCTAGGATGTAACCGTGAGTGCCTTGGATGTAAATAGGATATATGGAAGAACAAGTTCTATTACCCGATTGATTTAAGTGGAAAAGAAGAGTTGGCCGGTTACCAACACCGTGCCTAGCTCCCTTGCTAACACTCTCAACAAATAACCACTTACAATCTCCTAGGTTGCCACACAAACCGCGGCCTCCCTAGATATGTTGTGCTCGGACATCCCAAACCCCTTTGCCTACCCGGTCAAAGGAATTGAATACCCCACTACATGAGCAATAACCATACATAAATGGAAAAATAAACATGACAAAGATGTGCAGCCACTTGCAACTGCTGGCGCCCCTTCGGCTCCCTGCGCACATGCCTGGTCGCTCGCACGTCTGCCCGACTCCCGCGCCCGCGCGCTCCCGCGTCCTGCGCCCATGTGCGCCCGCATCCGCTGAGATTCTCCTTCATGCGCCCATGCGCCTGTTGAGATTCCCGCCTACACGCGCCGCCGCGCGCCCATTCGTGCGCCCGCACTAGTCCGGTCCCCGCACTCATGCTCGGCTAAGGCATGTCACGCATCCAAGTCATGTTGTACGCACCTCGACCCAAGAGCCTCCTGGATCAAGATATGCGTTAGTGGGCGGTTGGTTAATACCTGAATGGTGTAACCTTGGAAGTACGGTCAGAGTCTTCGGGCGGAGAACACTAGAGCTAATCCTAATTTCTCGCATTCTGAATATCGAGCCTCTGCGTCTCGCAGGATCTTGCTGAGATAATACACTGGTAATTTCACCCCGTCCGACCTCCTAACTAGGACTGAATTTACCGCTGCTGGTGAGACTACTAGGTATAGGTATAGAATCTCTCTTATTTCAGGACTGGAGAGCACTGGAGGTGTTGTGAAGAATTTCTTTATGTTGTCAAAAGCGTTTTGACATTCTTCATTCCAGACAAATGTTTTATTTGTGGTTGTTGACGACCTTAAAGAAAAAAGAAAGGTTTTTTTAGAGTCGCCACCTAATTTTTATGGAAAATTAGGAAACCGGATAAGGCACTTTTGAGATTATTAGGCTCGTTCGTCGGTTACGTGTGGGGAAGATGGTACACCCCAACAGCGCCCCTCAAAAGAGGGTTCTCTATAAGTGATTATAACGATTTTCGATTTATTTTGACATGCATAAATACTCGAGCATGAATTATCGTAAATTGATTAAATAAATATAAAATTTGTAGTCTATTTCTGTGTGTCGATGTGCTAATATAAAAGGATATGTATCAGGTGATGAAAATATATATTTTTTAATGTTGGTCAGCGCGTTTCCGTTTCTCTCACGCCCAGTTATTATGTTTAGTTAGAGATATCATTCTCGTCCTTTGTTTGTATGATATGATGTTATTATTTGAAGAACCAGTTGCCACCGGATCTTTTATATATATTTAAAAATTGTTATGAAGTGTGATTTTTTATTTATTTTGAAGAACCAGTATCCACCGGATCTTTTTGATATTTTAAAAGTATTTAATGAAAGTGTATGTTTATTATTTGAAGAACCAGTATCCCCGGATCTTATATATTTTAAAAATATTTTATGAAGTGTGATTTTTATTATTTAAAGGAAGCCACTATTTACCAAAATCTTGCATATTAAAATATTTTAATGCATGCTTTATGGGATGTAAGAAAATCCCATCTCATTCCCAATTTATTTAAAATATTTTAGACTTATTTTGTTTAGATTATTAGGAAAATATCCATCTCAACCTTAATTTTATTAGTTTATAAATTAAAAAAAAATTATTAATAGGTATATGTCATGTAATTTCGAGAAAGAAGCGATATTCATCGCTTTTCATTTACTCGATTATTCTAAAAATTATTCGGAAAAATATCCATCTCCTCAGAATTTTCCTATTTCATGTCATATAACCCATATTTTTATTATAGTTTAAAATGAGATGACTAGTACTTAGAGAAGATAATAGAATGAATTTTGAGATGCTTTACCTTAGAATCGGAGTTTCAAACGTGTGAGTATTGTAGGTGGCTTCGGCGGCCAACGAAGGTGGCTCCGGCGCGGCGATTGGTTCCAACGTGTGGCGCGACGTTCCAACGTCGCGGGGTCTGGAGGAAGCGAGGACTTTGTTGTGAGATTGTCCAGCGGGTGTTAGTGACGACCAACCGGTGAACGGCACTTCACTACTTCTCTCTCTCTACGTATTTTTTCTCCAATTTACTTACTTCCCTTCTTTTTTACTAGCAAATTGTCCTCCCCCCTCCCTTTTTTTTCTGCATTATGTGCTCCTTTATTCTGCCAAACATGAGTAACCTCCTCCATTAACTTTCAGTGTAACCCCCCTATTTCAATGCCTCATCAATTGTCTCATTAAATACCCATCATTCTTTGTAACTGTCTATTTTTAATTTTTTTTGAAACTGTCACAAATGTACTCTAAATGACTTAAAATTTTGTATACTGATTCCTCAGTTGAGTCTAGTTTCGAACAAAATTTGTTTGAAGCCATTTTAATTGTAACCAAAATTATGGCTTCCGGACTAAGACCTGGTCAATATAGGAGCGAACTAACACGTGCTCAACTTCGTGGGTAAAATTGACTAAGTAATCGTGATTCAATTACTATAAAATTTTGCCGGTTGATGCGGGATCGAGTTAGCTTTCATACAAAATTTGTTGTTCATCATTTCAATATGTAAACTTTAGTTATTGTTGATTTAGTGCTAACATGTCAGTTCTGAAATTCTGAGCTAAATTGATATAATCGAGTCTAATAGAACATGAGTTGGCTTAATCGACTTAATTGGATCTAATTGAGATTATTGAGCTTATCGAGTATAAATTGGGTGTAATTGGGCCGATCGAGTAAAGTTGTTTTCAATTGCGCTTCGTTGCCACCATTTGTCCAACTGCAAACGGACAGCCCGGACAAAATGGGGTGCCTACAGTGGTTCCAGGCCACCCAATGATAGCTGCTTTCCTCTTGAAGGTGGAGAAGAATGGCTTGCATCAATCTCCCGATTTGGATACGAATCATCCCAATGCTATTATTCTCCCTGCCAGCCGCTGTGCTTCTTGAATATTGGTTGGAGGAGGCATATTCAGTATGTCGGCGACCTTCTCCGGGTTAGCTTCGATCCCTTTGTTGGAGACCATAAAGCCTAAAAATTTGCCAGAGGAAACTCCAAACGAGTATTTCTTCGGGTTCAAGCGTAAACTTGCTTTCATCATAAGGTCGAACGCTCGTAGATCTTGGAGATGATTTTCTTTCTTCCAGCTTTTGACTAGTAGGTCATCCACATATGCCTCCATTGTTTCTCCCAATTCGCTTCTAAAAATGATATCCATTGCTCGCTGGTAGGTAGCTTGGGCGTTTTTCAGGCCAAAAGGCATGACTTTATAATAAAAAGTGCATTCCTTAGTGATAAAGGCAGTGTTGGGTGCATCTTTCTCATTCATTTTGATCTGGTTGTAGCTGCTATAGGCATCTAAGAAAGATAATTGTTTGTATCCGCACGTTGAATCTACCAGATAATCAATGCGCGGCAAATGATAATTATCCTTTGGGCAGTGTTTATTTAAATCAGTAAAGTCTACACACATATGCCATTTACCATTTGACTTTTTAACCATAACTACATTTGCTAACCAGGAAGTAAACTGGGCTTCGTCAATGAATCCTGCGTCGAGCAATTTCTGCACTTTTGCCCTTACTGCTATCTTGTTCTCCTTCGAATAGCTTCGGTGTGGTTGTTTGACTGGCCGAACACTAGGTGAAAGATGTAATTGGTGGGTGGCGATCTTTGGGTCCACACCAACCATGTCTGAAGGCTCCCAGGCGAACACCTTGGCGTTCTTCTGCAAACATTGCAGCAACTTTTTCCGCTCTTCCTCTTGTAGTGTGGATCCTATCTGGATGATTCGTCGGGGTTCCGTCTCGCTTAGAGACAGTTTTAACATTTCTTCTACCGTGCGCTCCAGTCGGTTCGTTCTCTGGGATCAATCTTCATATTGGCCATTATTTGAATAGATTTATTCCTCATTCCTGAAATGAAACATCTTCGTGCTGCTTGTTGGTTGCCCTTAACCTCTCCAATCTGGTTCTGTGTTGGGAACTTCATCTTCTGGTGATATGTGGATACCACTGCCTTGAGGTCGTGAATTGCTGGCAGGCCCAGGATCACATTGTAAGGTGAATTGGCTTCCACTACCACAAATGATATCGGGATAGTGCGTTGTCTTGGAAATTCTCAGACGGTGACCCAGAGCAGCAAGACTCCTTTCGGAGTTAATGATTCGCCAGAGAAGCCTATCAATTGCATGTTGCAGGCTTCTAAGAAGTCAGTTCTCAGGCCCATAGCCAAAAATACTTCCCAGAATAAGACATCTACCGCACTCCCACCGTCTACTAACACTCGCTCCACTTGTGCATCCGCCATAATTATCGAAATAAGAAGTGCATTATCATGGGGCAAAGAAACACCTACTAAGTCTTCAGGGCCGAAGAAGATTCTGGCTTCTGCGACATCCTCTATCCTTTTCTTTTTCGTTCGGATTTAGCAAATTTTTTTGCCGAACGCTTTCTTTTCTCTCCTAATCATATTTGAATAGGAGGGTCCGCCAAGGATACAATGAACTCTCCGTATTGCCATCAATGGTTGGGGCGAACGCTCCTTTACCGAGAAGGTAGCCCCTAAAAGATAATGTCGCCAAGTCCGCAAGCAATGTACTATTGTGGTCATCTCCTTCTCTTGCACAGTGTACCTCCGTTCCGTGTCATTGAGCTTGCATCTCTCGTAGGGGACAGGGTGCCCATCCTGAATAAGCACTCCATCGATGGCAAAGTCTGAGGCATCCGTCTGTACTTCGAATGGTTTGGTGAAATCGGGTAGGGTTAATACTAGTTCCTTCACCAATAGCATCCTTAAGCCTGTCGAAGGCTTTCTGGCACTTGGCATCCCACGTCCAAATGCGTCCCTTCTTTAGCATGTCCGTGAGTGGAGCGGCGATATCGGAATAGCCTTTCACGAACCGTCGATAATAGTTTGCGAGGCCAAGGAAGGAGCGTAGCTCGGAGACTCCCGCGGGCGGCTCCCATTCGGTGATGGCACGCACCTTTGCCTTGTCCATGCATCCCCGTCCCGTTGCCAATTACATGTCCCAAAGAAGTCCACTTCTTCCACGGACGAAGCGACACTTCTCCTTCTTGACGTAAAGCTCATGGCGTCGCAAGCGCCTTGCATACTTACCTCAGGTGCCTCAAGGTGTTCGGCTAAGTTACGGCTATATATGACGATGTCATCCAAATACACCACAACGAACTTACCAAGGAAGGGATGTAGTACCTTGTTCATAAGAGTGCAAAACGTTGCTGGTGCATTCGTTAGTCCAAACGGCATGACCTTGAATTCGAACGAGCCATAGCGGGTAACATAGGCGGTCTTGGGCTCGTCCCCTTCGACGATTCGAACTTGGTAGTACCCCGAACGTAGATCCAACTTAGTGAATATCCTGGCTTGCCCAAGCTGGTCGAACAAGTCTCCAATGTGTGGGATGGGGTACTTATTCTTCATAGTGATCTTGTTCAGCGTTCTATAGTCGATGCACATTCTAAGACTGCCATCGTGCTTGCGCTGAAACAAGACATGTGCTCCATAGGGTGCTTTGGATGGTTGAATGAACCCTGCATGTTGATGGGAGGAGGCATGTTCAGTATATCGGATATCTTTTTAGGATTAGCTTCGATTCCTCTACTAGAGACCATGAAGCCCAAGAATTTACCTGAAGAAACTCCAAATGAACACTTCTCTGGATTCAAGCGTAAGCCTGCTTTTAGCATGAGGTCGAACGCTCGTTGTAAATCTTGGAGATGATCTTCCTTATTCCGGCTTTTGACCAGCAAATCGTCTATATATGCCTCCACGGTTTCTCTTAGCTTGCTTCTCCATTGCTCTTTAGAAGGTAGCTTGAGCATTATTAGGCCAAATGGCATGACCTTATAATAGTAGGTACCTTCCTTGGTGACGAAGGTCGTGTTCGGTGCATCCTTCTCGTTCATTTTTATCTGATTATATCCTCTATAAGCATCTACGAAGGATAAAATATTCGTATCCGCAAGTAGAATCCACCAAGTAGTTAATGTGCGGCAAATGATAACTATCCTTTGGGCAATATTTATTCAAATCGGTAAAATCTACACACAAACGCCAATTACCATTTGACTTTTTGACCATGACTACATTAGCTAACCAGGAAGTAAATTGAGCTTCGTTGATGAATCCAGTGTTGAGTAGTTTTTGCACCTCCGCCCTCGCTGCGATCTTCTTCTCCTCCGAGTAGCTTCGGAGTGATTGCTTGACAGGTCGAACGCTAGGTGAGAGATGCAACTGGTGTGTGGCAATCTTCGGATCTACGCCGACCACGTCTAAGGGCTCCTAGGCGAACACTTTGGCGTTCTCCTGCAAATATTCTAGCAACTTTGCCCTTTCTTCTTCCCGCAGTGTGGATCCTAGCTGGACAGTTCCTTGAGGCTCCGTCTCGTTCAGGGACAGCTTCAGCATTTCTTCCACTGGTGCACTCCAATCATTTCAGTCTTTAGGGTCGATCTCGACGTTGGCTGCTATCTGGATCAACTTGTACTTACCCCCGAAACAAAGCATCTCCTCGCCACCTGCTGATTGCCCTTGACTTCTCCGATTCTGCTTTGCATTGGAAACTTCATCTTCTTATGGTATCTGGATACCACCGCTTTCAGATCATGGATTACTGGTCGACCCAGAATTACATTGTAAGGTGACTTGGCCTCTACCACGACAAATGGCACCGTGATAGTTTGATGCTTGGAAAATTCTCCGATTGTGACCCATAGTAGCACTACTCGTTTGGGAGTTAGCGATTCGCCTGAGAAACCAATCAGTGGTGTATTGCAGGCCTCCAAAACGTCGGTTGTTAAACCCATGGATAGGAACGCATCCCAGAATAATACGTCTACAGCACATCCTCCATCCACCAGAACCCGTTCTACTTGCGCGTCTACCATAATCACATAAATGAGAAATGCGTCGTCATGAGGTAGAGAGACGCCTACTAAATCTTCTGGGCCAAAAAGGATTCTGGCCTCTACAAAGTCTTCCACCCTCTTCTTCTTTGCTCGTATCTGGCAGACCTCTCTGCCGAACACTTTTTTCTTTCTCCTACTCATGTTCGCATAGGAGGGACCACCCAAGATGTAGTGGCTTCTCCGTATCGCCATCAACGGTCGGGGAGAACGCTCCTTCTCTAATTGCCTTGGTTCTTCCAGGTCAGGAGAACGCTGTCTCCTGACTTCTTCTACTTGCTTGAGCGATCTCCTCGGGCTCCTCGACCGCTCTCTTTCGGAACTGCGGGTCCTCCGTCTCGGGGGACTCTGCAATCTTATTCGAGAATGGTGTCGACTCTACGATCTTCGTCTTCCCCGAGTGTTCTCCTTCGCTATGCCTTCTATTGTTTTGAGATGATGGTGCAACTACCTATATTCTAATGTGGAATGGGTATTGGAATTGTGAATTTCACAAAATATCTGGCTTTCTCCTCTGGATTTTGTTCCCACTTTCGCATTGGCTTCCTAGTTGAGAGCCAGTACTTCCATAGGGGTGTTTACTTGTGGAGCCTTAAAGATGAACCGCGGGATATTACCGCTTTTATCCTCCTTCTTCGCGTTCACCCTTTCGTTTCAATGATCTTCTTGGTTTCCTTCTTCTTGTCCTTATCTGTGGCGGATAAGGAGCGGTCTAACTTATTTCTTGCATTAATTCTTGCGTACATGTCCTGCAAGTCAGTGTGAGGATTTTCAAAGATCCGCTCCCGTAACTTCGAATGCCAGATTCTGACTTCGATAGTCGCCATGATGAACGCTGGGTCTGCATTGCGGACCTTCCCTCGATCCTCGTTGAATCACTTGAAGTAATCTGCCAGACTTCGTTTTCTTGTTGGATAACTGATAACAAGATTCTGCTATCCTGGTAGATCATGGTGTTAGTGTAGAAATTTGCTACAAAAGCTTTCTCCAACTGCGAAAAGTTGTCAATTGAGGACTGTGGAAGGTTCTTCCACCAGGTTTTCGCCGAGCCAATCAAGGTGTTGTCGAAGGCTAAACAGCACAATTCGTCCGACGCCCATTTGAAGCGCATCGCCACTTGATACTTTTGAAAGCGTGACTCCAGATCTCCAGTGCCACCAAAGTCTTTAAGCTTTGATAGTTCGAAATCAGATGCAATCAAAGTCTCTAGGACACTCTTTGTAAGGGGTGAACGCTCGTCCCCCATGTAAATCGGTAAGCGGCGAACAATCACTGTTCTCTCGCTTTTGGTAAGAGGAGGCCTGTTGATTTGTGCTTCTTCTTCCGGGAGCCTTGTGGCTACGACCGGGGCTTCCTGTCTCCAGATTGCGTGACTTCGAGGAGGCGACCCTCCTGCTCCTTGCTCCTGCACTTTGGCCTCCACGCTCCGCACTTCGCTCCGGAAGAGGCAAGCCTCTACGGACTCCCAACCTATACCATATGTTGTGGTGGTTTCCACTGTCGCTTGTTGCTCTGATCGTGGTGCAGTGCGAGTAGTTGAGGCTGCGCTGAGCATCGCTCGAATCTCGCTGCTAAAGTGATCGAGATCTTCCCTGGAGAAAGGCGCCAGTGCCAGTTGCGCGATAGTCGGCCCGTTTGAACTAACTTGTTGTTCTTAAGGATCATCATTGTGGTTGCGGTTGCGACCACGGGTAGCTCTAGCCAAGTTTTGGGGTTCCGCTCCACCATCAGTCGCCGGAACGCCAGTTCTTGCCGAGCCGTTTTGTGTTGCACGTCTCGGATTGGCCATCGTTTCAATATCTTCTTCCACACAGACGGCGCCAAATGATGATTCGGGGTTAGATAGGTTTAGGAATAAGACTATGATGAACGGAAAGCAATCACAAAACACACAGAATTTACGTGGTTCGGCGAAGATACCTACGTCTACGGGAGGGAGAACGGTCTTTCTTACTATGCCAGAGGTGCGATAGCCGAGTACATGATCTCCCTTTATAGGGCTAGATTCTAAGTATATATACATGTGTGAATCCGCCGCCCTAAACGCTAAATTCTTTCCTTCTAATTAGATAACTGCATCCTTAAAATAAGGAATTGCTGAGCTACCGTATTAAGTCACCATTAAGGGGTAATAGCGCTTCGCCCTTGGTTAAATCGTGACTTCCAATATACCATATATATATATAATTATTATATATAATATATATATATATATAATAATATATAATATATTATATATATATACTTTGTGGATGTGTGTTTGTGCGTGTTCTACTATCTTAATTCTTATACGGTTAAGTATACGAATTAATAACCCAAGCTCCGGCAAGAAGGTCTTCCTCCTCCGGTGACTTATTGCCAGCTGGGTTGGAGAAAATAAACCTAACTCTACGCCTTAGTTCCCAAATTATAGTTATTTATTGATCGAGCTCGTACTCGATCGGTAATTTTGTGTTCGAAAATAGAGGGTGGCTCGAAGAGAGGGTTAGGAGAGGTATGATACCAGATGTTTACGTGGAAACCCCCGGATTCCAATCCGAGATAAAACCACGGGTCGCACGTGACCAACGAGAGAAAATTCACTAAGAAGAAAAAAGAGGAATGAGGTACAAGTATTTGCACCGAGCTTTATAAGTAGCTCAGTGGATTTCGCTCTTGTCTCTCTATTACAATAATTCTCTCTATGCTCTCGTAAAAAAGTGGATCCCCGTTACAGTACTGTAGATCGCTATTTATAACCTGTAATGATTTTCACCCACTTACGCCAGTTGCGAGCAAGTGGACGAAAGTTGTTATCCAGGTTAGCGACAGCCTGGCATTGATTTGAATTTTTCGCCAGATTTTTCGTCGAACGGTTGGCCACGTGTCTTCAATCCTGCACTCGGGATGAATGGCAGAGATGCAAGGGGTAATCGCCCTTGTTTTATTGGTGTACCGACCCAAGGGCCGCACCGACCTAAATGTTGTCCCGACCTAATAATGCACCGACCTTCCTGTAGGGCTGACGCCTGACACTCGATCGACCGCAGTCAAGGTCGGTCCGTTTTTCTAACACCATATCATTCATGTTTTAAGGCTGTAAAGTTTTATTGTGTTTAATAGTTTTAAATCACAAAAACTTTATAGTTATAAATATCTATTTTTTAAAATATTTTTTTAAAATTATTAAACACAAAAGATATAGGTTACAAAAAAAATACTTTCTTTTTTATTTTTTTTTTAAAAATTATTTATATTGTAATTAACATTGAATTTTAAATTTTAAAACAAAATTTAATTTGTAAATATTGAATCGAGAGACTGAATTGTCACTAAATTCTAACATAATAAAAAGTGATACGCAACTCCGCACGTTTTTTTGTACTGTCACCACAATGCGGATGTTGATTTAGGTAGTACCTGGGGCGCTCTCAATGAAAAATTAAAATAAGACCTATTTTTTCTGTTTGAGATGCCATCGTCATTCGTCACAGCCGCGTTAGACAAAATCATACGGAGGTCAGCATAAATTTTGGGCCCCACAATATTCCGGCGGATAAGATGGATGGCTGGGCGCACTCCCCTGATTTGAAAAAAAATCAGGGTGTAGGGTGTTATGCCAATTTCCACCGTCCATAGCAGCGAACACGAGTTATGAGATTTTATTAAATTTTTATCTATTTATTTTATTTATTTTTAAATATTTTTAAAAATATTAAAATATAAAATTTTAAATTTTTATGATATAATTTTGTAATTAAATATTTTTTAAAAAATATCAACAATCTGTCGAAATGATGATCAAAATAGTCAAAATTTCGGCAAACTGTTGATATTTTTTTGAAAAATATCAACTACAAAGTTATAATTTTATCAAAATTTTATAATTTTGTAGTTTAATATTTATTTAAAAATATTTAGAAATATTTTAAATAAATTGATACAAATTTTAACAAAATCTCATAATTTATGTTCGTTGCGATGGACGGTACGGATTTGCTATCATCCCTGCACCCTGATTTTCTCAAATCAAGGAGCGCGCCCCATGGATGGCCTGCCAGCTAGTGAGAAAAAGATAGGCTTCGTAGTGTGACACGAAACTACTCCCACACAAGGACTTCCCACTTCCCGGAAATTTTTTGCCAAAAATATCGTTTTATGATATTTGCAAATCTAAGCATCGAAATCATCTTTTCGCTTTTACCACTCCCAAAATTGTTTTTGCATGTAAAATAGCATTTAGATGAACACCACTATTCATCTAGAAATCTTGATAGAGTCAAAACTATATATTGTGTATTAAAATATACATAATACATATCTATGTGCGTAACACATAATTCTGATTATGTCAAAACTATCAAATATCTTCTTCGATCTAGATGGCAAGAAATTTTTACTGTTAAACTACTTAAGCATGTAGAAGTAGTTTGCATCATATTTTGGATTTGCCATAGAAAATGTTCCTTTATATGCAATAAAAAAAAGGATATTTTATCTTTTGAGTACCTTCTTTTAATTGTATTTGATTTTTTTTCTGCCCTCCTAAACAATTTAGTCAAAATATCCCTATTACCATAAAATAATCAAAATAGCCTCGATTTTTTATTCCGAAGCAAAAATTGTTGTTGCTGTAGTTATTATCTTCTTTTTTTTTTTTTATAAATAATACAGTTTTTTCTCTACTTTTTCCTTCCATCTCTCTCTCTCTCTCTCTCTCTCTCTCTCTCTCTATTTTTCTCCCATCTCTCACAGCAATCTCTTTCTCTTGGCAGTCCTCCTTGAGTTAGTTCATAAACCGGAGCTTACCGAAGAGTTCAGGATGGAGAATGCAGCCGCACGATGCTTACCCAAAAACCAAAACATTCTGAAACAAAAAATCCTGAAAATAATAATTTTTTGTCCACCAAGTATTTATTAATATTACCAAAAAAAGTTAATAGGAGGCTTTCCTTTCTCAAATATTTAAGAAAATACTATATAACTTAGTCCAAATACATGAAAAATCTTTTAATATTTATAAAAATACCAAGGAAGACACACGAACAAAGGAACACTGGAGAAAACATAGAATTATCGAAAGAGCCTTCTTGGATCTCTCAGTGTTTCTATGTATTTCCATATATTTCTATATGCTCATGTGTCCCTAATTGTTCGTAGGGATTCGTATATATAGTGAACGAGTTTCATTTTGTTTGGATAAAGTTACATGGTGTTTTCTTTTATTATCTTAGAAGAAAAATCCCTTAGAAACATATAGGACTACCATATTAGCTTACCCAAAAAATATTGGAACTTTTTCAATATGTATAAAAATACCTAGAAATGCTTATGAATACACACGAACACATAAAAACACCATGAAAACATAGAATCACATAAAGTACCTTCTTGGAGCTCTTGATGCTCCTATCTATTCCCAGGTGTTCCTATATATTTATGTGTATCCTTAGGTGTTCATGCATATTATGAAAGTTTCATAATGTTTAGACAAAATTATATGGTATTACCTTTGTGAGGTTCGCGGTTTAGACGAGTTGGTTTAGACCCTTTGTGATATATATGTATATGCGTTGATATATGTATATATATGTTTGTTTTCTTT
>MJHO01000531.1:64843-81280 GCA_002076135.1 Xerophyta viscosa | reverse complement strand
CGCATACATAACCAAGCACGCACATAAACACAAAACCAAAACAAAAACAAAGCGGACCTCACATACTTCATGAAGAGTTTCGCCGTATGCTCCGCTGTGAGATCCTTGGGCACTGGTACAAAGATGGCATACTTCGTGAACCGATCCACCACAACCATAATCATGGTACAACCCTCGGATAGAGGCAAGCACATGATGAAGTCCATCGAGACGCTCTCCCAAAGGACGTTCTGGAATGGGCAGTGGTTGAAGTGGTCCTGTCGGTGCTTGTTGTTCAACCTTGTCTTGTTGGCACACAAGACAAGTTTTGAAATAGGTCTCGATGTCGCCCTCCATCTTTGGCCAAACATATGCATCCCCTATCGATACTTGGAGTTGCGGCGAAACCACCCAGGGTGTCCCGGCCCACTTGCAGTTATGACGCTCCCTCATGATCTTCCGCCTAAGGCCCCCCATGCTTAGGCACAAGAGCCGCCGGAAGTTCCCATAGTTGGGAATCTAGCCAATTGCGCGGTCTCCGTCCCAAAACCTTTCTTGGTTCGGCTTTGCTGCGCAAAACATCTAGTAGTTGTTTGGCATGCACATGCAAATGTCGCATTTACTTCCCTGATGCGCACCCATCAGGCTAGACTCTGGACTGCTCAATGCCGCCAATGTGGCTTGACGTGACAGAGCATCTTGGCCCCACATTTGCCCGCCCAGGCTTGTACTCCAACACATAGTCGAACTCCGCCAAGAAATCTTGCCATCGTGCTTGCTTGGGTGAGAGCTTCTTCTGCATTTGGAAGTAGCTGGTTGCAACATTGTTGGTCTTCACCACGAAGGCCGAGCCCAGCAAATAATGACGCCAAGTCCTTAAGCAATGAACGATAGCGGTCATCTCCTTTTCTTGGACAGTGTAACGCCGCTCCGAGTCGTTTAGCTTACGACTCTCAAAGGCAATCGGATGCCCATCCTGCATGAGCACTCTGCCAATGGCAAAATCAGAAGCATCACCTCATAATGTTTGGTGAAGTCGGGCAAGGCGAGCACAGTTTCTTGCACCATTACTGCCTTCAAAGTAGCGAATGTGGCTGGACAACCCGTATCCCAGTCCCATACATATCCCTTCTTCAGCAAATCTGTGAGGGGTGTCGCGACCCGCACCCCCGGGCGCGGCCGCGACACGCGGGTCGGGAACGATCCGCCGGGAGGCCATATAAGCAGCGGAAACAAACGGAGCTCCGACGGATCGAAGCATACTTTTCATGGTTTTAAAACAGGTTTGGAGATGCTTGGGAAACATTTTAAAAAAATTTAAGAAGCTTGAGTCGAGTCTTGGACTTTCGAGCCCGGGTGCCGTTCACAAAGGAGGTGAACTTCGCCGCGAGGTCCGACAAAGCTTGCCTATAGATTAATGTATCAATCTCCTCCAGTGATACAAGAAAATCCATAGCAACCAAGGGTCCGAAACATCAAAATATTTTTTCTTCAAAACTCAAGACACAAATTCGTAAATTCCGGCTCAACCTATATTTTTACAAACATTTGGAAAGTGCCACATACCATAGATATGTCCACTAAAGCCAAATAAACACCCAAAACTTAAATCAAAACTCATTTAAATCGGTTTTAAAAATTCCATTCCAGAGAGTTTTATCGGTCAACCAACCCAAACTTTCGGTCAACCGATAGTTCTTACGAACTAACGGTAAGGCAAATTTAAATTATCGGTTGACCGAAAATATCATAAATTTTAGAAACAGATTTTCTGTGGCACACTACTCGCGGTCTCGAATTTCGTATTCCCATTGGACTGTGAGAGGCCACCGTGCGCCGTCGTATAGCTACTTTAGATACATGCGCACGTGCTTCCACTCGTCCAAAATACTTACGAGACAACGAATCGTGGCCTAATTTCGTTTTAACCGAAAATACGGAAAAACAAGAACTCAACGAGCCATTTTCATCAAAACCGTTTAAATATCAAATTTATTGTTTGAAGAAGTTTGCAACATCATATGTACATGTTGACACCCCATTTTGTCCGAGCTAACAGTCTATGCTACTAAAATGCACATATTAGGGCCCATGAAGCGCAATTAAAATTTGACCCAAATCGATCGGCCCAATAAAGTCCAATTGGGCCCAGTTATGCCTGATTGGCTTGATTAAGTCCAATCAAATTTATTGCGCGATATGTGTACATGCGATAATACATATATACGCGATATCAACCGAATATACATATACATGCAAATTTACGCGCATGTGCACATATACACTACAACACATATACTCATATCTATAAAATATATAAAAATAATAATATTTAAAAAAAATAATAATAACAAATAGATGGGGGGGATCCCCTTTGCTCGCCAGCCACCATCCCCCCACACCTCATTTTCTTCATCCACCTTACTCCCCATCATCTTTTTTCAACACAAACCTTAACCCCTCCATTTCTCTCCCATCTTCTCCATCACATCTCCCACCAACCTCACCCCCTATTAAAACACACACACACACACTAGCAGGGAGGGGAGAGCCGCAGAGACGGGGGTGGACGCCGGCGAACGACGGGCAGCGGCGACGGCGGACAAGCCAAAGAGAGAGAGAGAGAGAGAGAGAGATCAAGAAAGGAGAAACCAACTAGAAGAGAGATAGAGAGCATCCATCCGACCTACCACCTTCGCCCGGACGCCGACAGCCACCAGCTCGCCGACGTCACTGCACCGCCGCCATCGCGCCGTCGCGCCGCCGCCTCCACGACCGCAAAAGGGTTTGTTATAGCGTCTAACAAGGTACGCATCACGAACGTTGATAATAACTGCCCAAAACTATATCATTATCGTCTCCTCGGGTCAGAGACTCCGAGGCGCCGCTGCTGCTTCGCCGGCGGCTAGCCGCGGCGGCGGAACAATATCAACTTCTAAAAACCCGAAAATTGCACCCCCTCATATCTCTATATACACTCATCGAAATCAAATTTGGACATTACCACTGAACTCAGTACGGTCAATAACCTTAAGATCACCACTTTAGACGGCAAACAGTGCCGGTCGCCAAAATGCATCCGAAATGCCGCAAACCCGAAAACTCAAAAACGAAGCTTTGAAACCGATTTTTGACCTTTCCATTGAGTCCAGGTTGTCGAAAAACACTAGGTTAGGCTTCCTGAATGCCACCGTCGACGACGGGACGGCGGTCGGCCGTGGCGTCCGTCGGGAGTAGCGAGCTCGCCCGACTGGCCAAGCCGGTTACCCGCGGGGTTAAACCCCGCAGACCCCATTTGGTTCGATCGGGCGCGACCGCGCCCGGGTGAGCCAACTCGGCTCGTACCGGTCCGGCCAAGCCCAATAAGGGCCCAAATCTTTTTTTAAGTTCAATTTTAATTAATTTTTAATATTAACAATTTTAAAAATTAAATATAAAATAAAAAAATAAATCGGGGAATTGATTCTCGACCCGTATAATTTATCGGGATGATTCTCCCGTATAATATTTAAAATAGTATAATAAATTAATCAGATAAAAATTAAAGTTAAATCGGGAGGATTCTCCCGTTATAATATTTAAAATTAGTATAATAAAATTAATCAGATAAAAATTAAAGTTAAAATCGGGAGGATTCTCCCTTATAAGACTCAAATATAAACTTAATTAAAAAAAAGTAATTATAGCTCAAAAAATTATTAAAATCGGAGAAAGAGGCTTCTCTATCCCATTAATTCTCCGGAGGATTCTCCCTTAAATTATTAAATCTATAAATATAAATAATTAAATTATTAAATAAAAAAAAATATGGCTATATTACTCAATATAATTACAGGATTATTAAATTCGGGATGAAGAAAAAAAAAAAAAAATAAAAAGAGTTTTCTCTATTCTCCCGTTAATTCCCTCCGGAGATTCTCCCACAAAATGCTAATTATTTTAAATATAAATTAATTAAATAAAAACCAATATTTACACATACATATAAGTCGGAAAGAGGCTTCTGTATCCGTTTAACACCCTCCGGGAGGATTCTCCCGGATCATATTATAAAATAAAATACATAATTAATAAAATTCAAGATCAATAAAATAACAAACCGGAGAGAGGTTTCTCCATCCGTTTAATCCGCTGGGAGGATTCTCCCGTAAAATAACATAAAAATCAATAATTGTTAAAATAAAAAAAAATGATATATACAACATAATTAAATCAAGAAAAGGTTTCTCTACCCGCAATCTTAGGAGGATTCTCCTGCAACTAATAAAATTATCTAATTGCATCAAACAAATTCTAAATTAAGCATAACAATTGATAAACAATATCAAATTAACAATCGAAAGATAAGCAACCCATTTAGGGACGACGTTAGGTGCCTAACACCTTCCTAACTCGTAACTGATGTAAACGAGCCTTAAATCTCTAAGACCAGTATGTTTCCTAGATTTTCTTAAAACATCTAGGTTGCGACTCCTCTGTCATACACACACCGCACGCGCGCAGCGCGGCGAATAGGCCGTCAACAGATGGCGACTCCGCTAGGGACACATCAAGCTAGTTTTCTTTTGATTGTTAAATGATATGGTTTTATTAAATTATTATGCTTTAATGTTGTTCATTTAGCATGGATAATTTTATTTGCCGCTTGTGGGTTTGAATATGACAAAGTAAATAAAATTTCTTCTTCTGCATGCATATTGCATTGAGGTCGGACCTGGACCTCCAATCCAATGTACTGGAGCCCCTATCAGACATTATGGGTAATGCCCATGATAGCTCCGCATATGCTCCCTCTTCTCTCTTATTCTTCGCCCAGCCAGCCATACCTATTAGATTAGGATATATGGCCTTTTTTATCATATAAGTGGTTAGGACTACACATCATTGCATCAAAACACCCTAAAAAAAAAAAGAAAGCGATCACAAAAGGGTCTGACATCATTTGTAGGTAGATGTCTTAACAACATAAGATTGAACCAACATTTCTCGTGCAATTGGTAAACCTCAGAACCAACTTTTAAGGACACGTGTTTGGTTGGATCCACGCTTAGGACATCTCATTTTAGAAATTTGACATCATAAGATTAGTATTAGGCCCAACCAAAGTTAGGCAATGCGTTGGTATCTAAATCTGAACAATAGTGAGATTAGAAGCTGGAGGGACATAGCTGACGCATTCCTCACTCATTTTCAGCATAACACGGACTTGGCATCAGATAAGTCCACACTCCGGGGCCTAACACCCAACAAGAACGAAAAATTCCGGGCATTCGCACAAAGATGGAAGAACATAGCTGCACAAATCGTCCCTCTACTAACCGAGAAAGAACTCATCGATGAATTCATGGCTCTTGCTTGCCTAGACGACAAAATCAAGACAGCATGCGCCCTAGCCTCAACATTCACGCAACTGGTGATGGCGAGTCTGAGGATAGAAATGTCACAGGGGAATGTATTCAATCACACCCGAGGAGGATCCTAAATGGAAAGAAGAAGGAAGTCCATAATATCGTCGGGGAAAATTCTTTCAACCAGTACCAAGTCCCAAATCAGAACAATCGTTCTAGGCAGCGGTACCAAAATTGGCAGCCAACCCAAAAAAATCAACAGTTTCAACAACCTCAACAGGCAACCTACCAAGTGACCTAGGCTTATCAACTGCAACAAAACCAGCAACCATCAAGCAAGCCGTACCACCAAAACTTTACATCAATCCGCGAGTGATTCCGTGAAGCCTCTGCCCGTTTCACAGTCAGATCTATTCAAGCAGTGTGTAGCAGACGACATGATGACACCAGTACCAGCACGCCAGTTCCAGCCGCCTTACCCACCCTGGTATGATAAAAATGCATATTGCGATTTTCATAGTGGTATACAGGGCCACTCCACATAGAACTGTTTCGTCCTCAGAAACAAATTGTACGAGCTGATTGATGTGGGCCGATTAAAACTCACTAGTCTCGAGACTGGCGAAACATCCACCCCGAACAATGATGCTCCATTTAATCGAAAGGGTTGAAGAAGAATCAAAAAGACATGTTTAGCACTTCCGAGTTCTTAATCTAGCTAAGTCAAGTTAGAATTTGATGTTTAGCCTATTACTTATTAACGCATGCTTTTTTTTTAATACATGTCTCATGGAGCCAAGTTTAGCGTTTACTTTTCAATAGACTACTCTATATTGGAAGAAAATGCATTTTTGATAGAATTTATCTAAATAGCAAAGTTTGACTCCCGTTTTCTCGAAATATCGCAAAACTTCCTATGACATCACATCCACACGAATTTTTGTGAATCCTACAGAACGCAATTCAAATGATTTATATTTTAATCTAAATTAATAAAGGAGGAAAACTAGTATTCTATAAAATAAAATTAAAAAAAAAAGAAAGAAAGAAGAAAAAGGGAGAATGAAGTGCCTTGCTTTCCCATCATACATGCCCAAATCAAAGGAGAATAAAGAAGGAGAAATGGATGTTCTTGAAAGTTGGCGGCATTTTCAAACTCAGCAAGTACGTGCCAAAGTCTTTACACAGTCAGAATAGAAGAAACCGTTGCGCATAATGATTGCAATGACATCTCTTTTTACAAAAAGGCAAAAGGAAAAATTTATCGAGTACGCTAAAGGCTCTAAGTACCAATGTTCAAATAGCTATAAAAGCATTCAATATGTACTTGTGGTGCTCTTGTTCCAATTTTAGTGACGGCATTAAGAGTCGTGTTTACATAAAATTGACAAAGTGCTCATAGCCACCGAAAAAAAAAAGAAAAAAAAAAGAAAAAGAAGAGAAAAAAAAAAAAGAAAAAAAAAAGAGAGAAAAGAATATGAACACGGTGAAGGCTCTAAGTACCAATGTTCAATTAGCTATGCCAGCATTTGAATATGTACTTGTGGTGCTTCTATCCTAATCCTAGGGAAAGGGCATTAAGAGTCGTGTCCCTACGAGATTAAAAGCGAAGACCATAGAGAGGCAGAAGAGATGGCATAATAAGAGTCCTTTTACATTGCAATCCCGTTCTCGCTCAGTCACAAGAGGAGATAGGTTGATCCACAAGCCAGATTGCAAGGAAAATGCACAGTATGTGTAAGAAGCCTGTACTCGCAGTCAAACAACAAACATATAGGCCAACTCATCCAAGCTAAATAAGGTGAATTATTACACTCAATCATCATCGGACAATGAGCATTTACTCCATTTGCTGCCAAACATGATGAAGACTAAGTATGACACAAGAAGATTTAACACAAGATCATTGATGTCGTCAAATCCAAGCTGCTGCATATGAATGGGAATTCCAAAAGCCCGCTAGGTTGAAAATCCGAAAGGACGGCCTAGGCAAAATCAGATAGGGCCCAAAATAGCGCAAAATTCTTCCTAATTTATTAATTTAGACCAAGAACATATACATGAGAATTTGCGTTTTACAGAATTCACATGAGTTCATATTTTCATTCTAAACACTACAAAATATTGAGCTAAAAACTTCTCTTAACTCTACCATTCGAAAAAAGTCATATAATCAAGAACTCCAGTTTTCCAATACAAGCCAAAAACCAAGAACTCCACTTTTTATCATTCAAACTTGGGTCATCTTAGTTATTTGGAAGGTTTCTTCTAAAGTTGCAAATTTCCAATTTAGAGGTTCAGACCGAGGGATCTTCCTCAAAATGAAAAGTAATAAGCTATAACTTGCATCGCATGAAAAGTATAAAACTCATGCTATAATAAGTTATAAGCTTAAACTTAAGTCGAACGCGATATACTAGAAAAGGAAACAAGGAAGATCAAACAAACGAAGAAGTTGCTCGGTGGAATATTTGAAGAAGAAAATGATCGATAGTGAAGAAGCTGCATTTTCAAACTGGGGCAAATTTTTCTGTCGAAAAATTTGGATGACACACAAAATTCAATTAAACTGGGGTAAAATTTTCGTACGAAAATTTTGGCTGAAAGAGACACAAAAAGGAAAAAGGCTCGCCGACCATACTGGGGCAAATTTTTCTACCGAAAACTTTAACTGAATGAAGACATGCACATTGCAATAGCACTAACTCGGAATAAACAAATTAGTTAGCACATAAAGGCAAGAACCATCAGGACTTCCTCAGAAAAGGGCATCAGAATTGAAGACAAGAAAAGCAAAAGGAGATAGTGGACAGACGTCGAACCGAACGAATACACAACACAACGCATATTCATACTTTTTTTTCAAATAGACATTTTTGCATGAAAATTTCGGACAATAAAAGAAAAAAAAAGGATTTTTGGTTGATAAGACATGGTTTTTATGATATTTCGAATTAACTTAATCATAAGACGATGCATGCGATCATTGGGAGACCATACAGCCCCAAAGCATATTCATGAGGCACAGTTCTCGCAATCTCAACAAATTCACATAAAACACTTTGATTCCCGAAGCCTGGACAGAGCAATAGGGATTCAAATATCATAAAAAATACTTTGATTCCCGAAGCCTGGACAGAGCAATAGGGATTCGAATCACATGATACATTTTGATTCCCGAAGCCTGGACAGAGCAATAGGGATTAAAATCACATATATTTCGTTTCCCGAAGTCTGGACAGAGCAATAGGGATTAAAATCACATATATTTCGTTTCCCGAAGCCTGGACAGAGCAATAAGGATTCGAATCACATAATACACTTTGATTCCCGAAGCCTGGACAGAGCAATAGGGATTCAAATCATATATATTTCGTTTCCCGAAGCCTGGACAGAGCAATAGGGATTCGAATCACATGATACATTTTGATTCCCGAAGCCTGGATAGAGCAATAGGGATTCAAACCACATGATACTCTTCGATTCCTGAAGGCTGGACAGACCACTAGGGATTCGATCTTATCCTGGAGGCCATCGCACTCTAGGTCACTCCCGTCATGAGACCACTGTCTCATGATTATCAAATTTCAAAACCTTACCCTGGAGGCCATCGCACTTTAGGGTCACTTTCGCCATAAGACCACTGTCTCATGATTATCAAATTTTAAATCTTACCCTGGAGGCCATTGCACTCTAGGGTCACTTCCGTCATGAGACCACTGTCTCATGCTTATCAAATTTCAAACCTTACCCTGGAGGCCATCGCACTCTTGGATCACTTTCGCCATGAGACCACTGTCTCATGATTATCAAATTTCAAACCTTACCCTGGAGGCCATCGCACTCTAGGGTCACTTCCGTCATGAGACCATTGTCTCATGATTATCAAACTTCAAACCTTACCCTGAAGGCCATCGCACTCTAGGGTCACATCCGTCATGAGACCACTGTCTCATGCTTATCAAATTTCAAATCTTACCCTGGAGGCCATCGCACTCTAGGGTCACTTTCGTCATGAGACCATTGTCTCATGATTATTAAATTTCAAACCTTACCTTGGAGGCCACCGCACTCTAGGGTCACTTTCGTCATGAGACCACTGTCTCACGATTATCAAATTTCAAACCTTACCCTGGAGGCTACTGTACTCTAGGATAATTTCTGTCATGAGACCACGTCTTATGATTACAATTTCAAAATCTTACTAGAGGCGACTGCACTTTAGGATCATTCTGTCAAAAGACCACTATCTCATGAGAACAAATTCCAAACCCTTAGTGCGATCATGCTACATGGTCACTTTGGTCATCGATCGATTAATCCCAAAAAAAAAAGAAGAAGAAAAAAAAAAAAAAAAAAAGAAAAGAACGTGCGGCCAACTCAAAACTAACGCACTGCACCAAGAAAAATATTTCACATCGTCCAAAATGGGGGTCACCTTTATCTTTTTCCGATCCTGATGCTAAGAATCAGAAAAAGAGGGGCAACTGTTGACACCCTATTTTGTCCGAGCTAACAGTCTACGCTACTGAAATGTAAATATTAGGGCCCATGAAGCGTAATTAAAATTTGACCCAAATCGATCGGCCCAATAAAGTCCAATTAGGCCCAGTTATGCCTGATTGGCTTGATTAAGTCTAATCAAATTTTTTGCGCGATATGTGTACATGCAATAATACATATATACGCGATATCATCCGAATATACATATACATGCAAATTTACGCGCATGTGCACATATACACTACAACACATATACTCATATCTATATATAAAAAAAAAAATATTTAAAAAAACAAATAGATGGGGGGGATCCCTTTTGGTCGCCGGCCACCATCCCCCCACACCTCATTTTCTTCATCCACCTTACTCCCCATCATCTTTTTTCAACACAAACCTTAAACATCCTTCCATCTTCTCTCCCATCTTCTCCATCACATCTCTCCCACCAACCTCATCCCCTATTAAAACCCACACACACCACACTAGCGGGAAAGGGGAGAGCCCGGACAAAATGGGGTGTCGACAACGGGCAACGGCGATGGCGAGCCGAAGAAAAAGAGAGAGACAAAGAGATCAAGAAAGGAGAAACCAACTAGGAGAGAGATAGAAAGCATCCATCCGACCTACCACCTTCGCCCTCCGTGTGCGGTTCGGCGTTGTTAATCGATGTCTTTTACGCCGACAGCCACCAACTCGGCCGATGTTACTGCATTGGCCGCCATCGCGCGCCGTCGCGCCGCCGCTCTAACGACCGCAAAAGGGTTTGTTATAGCATCTACAAGGTACGCATCAACAGAACGTAAATAATAACTGCCCAAAACTATATATTATCGTCTTCCTCGGGTCAGAACTCCGAGGCGGCCGCTGCTGCTTTCCGCCGGCGGCTAGGCCGCGACGGTGGAATAATATCAACTTCTAAAAACCCAAAATTGCAACACCCTCCTCCATAATCTCTATATATAAATAATCGATAATCAAATTGGAACATTACCACTGAACTCAGTAACGGTCAATAAAACCTTAAGATCAACCACTTTAGACGCAAATCAGTGCCGGTCGCCAAAATGCGTCCGAAATTGCCGCAAACTCGAAAACTCAAAAAACCGACTTGAGAACCCGATTTTTGACCTTTCCATTTAGTCCAAGGAGTCGAAAAACACTAGGTTAGGCTTCCTGCATGCCACTGCCGGCGACGGGACAGCGGTCGGCCGAGGCGTCAGTCGCGAGCAGCGAGCTCGCTGCTCGCGAGAAGACGAAGGTAACGGCGTGGGCCGGTTACGACCGGCCAGGCCGGTTACCCGCGGGTTAAACCCCGCAGACACCCATTTGGTCTGACCCGGGCGCGGTCGCGCCCGGGCGAGCCAACTCGGCTCGGGCCGGACCAGTTTGGTCCAGCCAAGCCCAATAAGGGCCCAAATCGTTTTTTTAAGTTCAATTTTAATTACTTTTTAATATTAAAAATTTTAAAAAATTAAATATAAAAAAAAAAAATAAATCGGGGAGAGGATTCTCGACCCGGATAAATTTTATCGGGAGGATTCTCCGTATTAATATTTAAAATAGTAAATAATAAATTAATCAGATAAAAATTAAAGTTAAATCGGGAGGATTCTACTGTATAAATATTTAAATAGTATAATAAATTAATCAGATAAAAATTAAATAAATCGGAGGATTCTCCCTTATAGAGACTCAAATAATAATTAAAAAAATAATAGCAAAATTTATTAAATCGGAAAGAGGCTTCTCTATCCCATTAATTCTTTCGGGAGGATTCTCCTTAAATTCTTAAAATATAAATAATAATAATTAAATAATTAAATAAAAATATATATATTACATATACATACAAGATTATTAAATCGGGGAAGAGTCTTCTCTATCTCGTTAATTCTCCGGGAGGATTCTCCCACAAAATTTTAATTATAAATATAAATAATTAAATAAAAACACATATTACACATACATATAAGTCGGAAAGAGGGTTCTGTATCCGTTTAACACGATATTACACATACATATAAGTCGGAAAGAGGGTTCTGTATCCGTTTAACACCCTCCGGGAGGATTCTCCCGGATCATATTATAAATAAAATCATAAAATAAATTCAAGATCAATAAAATAACAAACCGGAGAGAGGTTTCTCCATCCGTTTAATCCCCTGGCAGGATTCTCCCGTAAAATAACAGAAAAATCAATAATTGTTAAAATAAAAAAAATGATATATACAACATAATTAAATCAAGAAAAGGTTTCTCTACCCACAATCTTAGGAGGATTCTCCTGCAACTAATAAATTATCTAATTGCATCAAACAAATTCTAAATTAAGCATAACAATTGATAAACAATATCAAATTAACAATCGAAAGATAAGGCAACCCATTTAGGGACGACGTTAGGTGCCAAACACCTTCCTAACTCCTAACTGATGGAAACGAGTCTTAAATCTCTAAGACCAGTAGGTTTCCTAGATTTTCTTAAAACATCTAGGTGGCGACTCCTCTGTCATACACACACCGCACGCGCGCAGTGCAGCGAGTAGGCCGTCAACAGTACACATGCTGGTATCAATAGAAACAAATATGGAAATCAACACGCTTTAGTACGAAATCCACATTTTATATAAATTCATCGTCTATACACATATATATATACTTTTAAAGCCTAAACACGTACATTTCTCAAGTTTAAATTTTAAAAGCATTTCCAAAATACAAAAATACATCAAGTGTAGGTTGATGCTTCCATTTACAAGATAACACTATTTATACAAATGTGGGGCTAACACTTACACTAGGTGAATGCTACACCCTAGTCCAACCCAAAATTATACCTTCTAGGAATATACCCAAAATGTTCTTTCAAGCTATCCGCCTACTCGAGCTCTTTTCCCTTCGCGCATGGATCTGAAAAGATGGCAACAAGAGTAGTGAGTCGAAAAGACTCAGCAAGCGGCACATTGGCGTACTCGTCAGGAGCATCAATGCGACACCACAAGCACATACAATGAGTATCAAATCATAAACATGAGATGTAAGACATCAAATCATATACGCATCCAAGGTTCTTGCAATTAGGGCAAGGTACACCCGACTAACCAATTATGCATAATTTTATTAGTTAAGTCAGCGTGTATCACTAACTCCAATCAAGGTCAGTCCTCTCATATTTTCATTCTGGTAGAGCGGACCCACACTAGAGACTGTCTCCCGAGATCGAGGGAACCTATAACCCATCCTCCCAACCCGAGATAGTCCTCTCAATGCGAGCTCTATCTGCCACGCTACCAAGGTCCTGGTACGCGCCGCCGGGTATCGCGCGACTACGGAACCCCACGGTGATGGCGACCGCACAGCGAAAAATAGGGGCTACTCGGACTCTTTACGCGTTAAACAACCGAGCCTCGCACTCGCAGCCGCCGTCGGGCCAATGAGCGACTTCAAACCGCGTACACCGACCTCCCTAGAGGCATCATTCATTAATTGTTCTTATGTTCTAATTGATCCAATCGTTTTCCATCCCCAAGCCCTAGCCCTTCGGGTGTCATTTCAACCGTTCTAAGCTACTTAACTCGAGGTTCAACGATCCAATTTCGAAACATCACATGGCCCCATAGGCAAGCACCCCAAGTCATACGATTGTCACCAAGGTATTTTACCCCACTCGGTTTTTCACAACTCAAAACATACAAGGGATCAGCTTTGGATAAAGCTTAGGTCACACATATCGAATGTCTCTAGAGTCCTTTACTCTACATCCGCACATAATCGTATTGTCACAACTAATATTTAGATGAGCATCAACATATAGTAACATCTACTCAATGTCCAATAACATTGGCTACAACACAATGTACCTAATCATGAAGTGGCATTTCACATGGCTAGCATTCCATTGCATATGAAGCAATCATATAAACATATAAAATATGACTCATAACAACAAACCAAACATCTTAGGGTTTATAACCCGCATTAGATGAATATCATAATATACATCATCTAAGCACATAATTTACACCACAAACATGCTAGCATTCCAAGCATACCACATACACATTCGGTGTAAACCGCTCACCCAGATTAAATGAAATTCCCGCAGCCTCAACCGCAACACTCCGCCGAAACGCAAAGAAAATCGGGTAATGTACGCCATAAAGGGAAGAAACCGGGAGAGTGAGGAAATCAATGTTTAATTCAAGAAAACTCAAAGAAAAGGAGATGAGGACCTAAGGGGCTTACCTAGGGCTCCAACAGCTCGGGCTCGCAGGTGAAATGGAGGAAAACCCCAAAATAACACAAATAACAAGTCCTCACCTACTCTACCTAATCTGATCAGTCGACCGAAACAGGAATCGGTCGACCGATAATCCTGAAATCAGCAAAAATATATACGATTTCAGCACTCGGTCTACTCGACTCGAAACACGTACTCACACCGACGGGTCCCTTACTAGGCTAGCCTGCCCATGACGCGGTCACACAAGAAAAATACCATGCAAGTGAAATCTAAGGTCGCATGCAATTATCCACATACATAATCAAGCATGCATATAAACACAAATTCGAAAACAAAACCGAACACGGACCTCACAAGGGGTGCCACGATTGCTGAATAACTCGTGATGAATCGCCGGTAGTAGTTGGCAAGACCAAGGAATGACCGCAGCTCGGGTACCCTTGTAGGTGCTTCCCATTTCAGAATAGCTCATCCCTTCCCAATCACGTGGCCTAAGAAAGCCACCTCCTCTTAGGCGAAGATGCACTACTCCTTCTTGACATATAGCTCCCGAAGATCTTGGCTATACACCACAATTTCGTCAAGGTAGACAACAACAAACTTATCAAGGAATGGTTGTCATACCTTGTTCATAAGGGTGTAAAAGGTTGCCGGTGCATTGGTGAGTCCGAAGGGCATAACCTTGAACCCGAATAGCCCATACCGCGTCACACACGCAGTCTTCGGCTCGTCTCCTTCTGCGATGCGGACTTGATAGTATCCCGACCTCAAGTCCAGCTTGGTGAATAACCTTGCCTGTCCAAGCTGATCGAACAAGTCCCCAATATGAGGGATGGGGTACTTATTCTTGATAGTGATCTTGTTGTGCGCGCGGTAGTCGATGCACATGTGGAGACTCCCATCATCCTTCCGTCTGGAACAACACTGGTGTGCCGTAAGGTGCCTTGGACGGCTGGATATACCCCGCATCGAGAAGGTCCTTGAGTTGCCTCCTTATCTCCTCTAGTTCTGGCGGTGCCATGCGATATGCCACCCTAGCTGGTGGCTTACTCCCTGGAACGAGCTCGATCTTGTGATCTACCTCCCTTCGAGGCGGCAAGTGCTTGGGCAACTCTACGGGCATCACTTCTCCAAACTCCTTGAGCAAAGCGAGCACCTCCGCAAGAACTTGCTTGGTCAAGGGCTTGCATTCATCCTCCTGGACAAGGGATGCTACGACTGTGTTGCATACTTTCCGCAGCCCTTTAGACACTTGCATGGCAGAGAGCATTTTACCTTCGAATAACTTCACGATGAATGGGGACAGTGCATGGGCTTCCTTCTTGGATGAGTAGAGTATCACTCCGAGGGATGATCACCGCATCTAGCCGCTCTTCCAGGAACTCTAGCCCAAGTGCCACATCGTTGTCATCTATCTCTACTACAAGAATATCGGCGAGATCGACCCACTCGCCTATTTGGACCTTCACCTGCCACGCCATACCTATGATGGGGTGATGCTGGTGAGTTTACCACCTTCATTGATCCGTTGGCTTGGTCCACAACAAGCACCAACTTGGCAGCAACCTCTTGCGTGATGAAGAAGTCGCTAGCGCCCGTGTCCACAAGCGCATTGTACAGTTGGCCCTCCAACTGAACCTCCGCGAACATTGGTCCCTTACGGCTCTTCTCCGTCTTGGCTTTGCATGCGCCAAGTAGCCGCATGGCACTGAGATTTACTTGATGATCATGCGCTTCCTCCTGCACAAGCATAGATATGAGCTATGCGGCTTGGACACTCCTGCGCCATGTGCGGTCCGTCGCACAGCAGAGCACACTAAATTGGCTTTTGAGACTTTGGGACTCCCCCCGTCTTCGTCTCCTTCGTGGTCTCCTTGCCTGTGGTGTTGGACTTCTCTCCCCCACCTTTACCGTCGCTCTTCTTGCCCGGCTTCTCCTTGCTTTGCCCAACAGCCTTGAACTCCACTGATCCAGTAGGCTCTTGGGTCAAGGTGCGTACAACATGACTTTGGGTGCGTGACATGCCTTAGCCGAGCATGAGTGCGGGGACCGAACTAGTGCGGGCACGCGGGAGGCTAAGGCGCGCGGGCGGCGCGTGTAGGCGAGGATTTCAACGGGCGCATGGGCGCGTGGACGAGAATCTCAGCGGACACGGGCGTGCGGGAGCAGGGCACGGGCGCGCATGGGCGCAGGAAGCGGGAGCGCGCGGGCGACCAGGCATGCGCGCAGGGAGCCGAAGGGGCGCAAGCAGTTGCAAGTGGCTGCACATCCTTGTCATGTTTATTTCTTTCATTTATGTATGTTAATTGCTCATGTAGTGGGCTATTCAATTCCTTTGACCGGGTAGGCAAAGGGGCTTGGGGGT
>MJHO01000531.1:42719-62573 GCA_002076135.1 Xerophyta viscosa | reverse complement strand
GCACTTCTCACAAGTGGCGGCCCCACTGCATGGATTAACCAAGGCAAGCGCTAAGTTCCTATGGACGGACGAACATGAGGCGGCGTTCAAGCTATTTAAGAGGAAGATAACCACAGCACCGGTGCTCGCGTTGCCCAACCTCTAGCGGCCTTTTGAGCTGGAATGCGATGCATCAGGACATGCCATGGGGGCGGTCTAATTCCAAGATGGGAGACCGGTGGCGTATCATAGTGAGGCGTTCCAAGGCGCACAATAAAACTACCCTACTTATGACAAAGAATTGTACGCCTTGAATCAAGCGGTGAATCATCGGACGCACTACATCTTGGGGAAGGAGACGGTGTTGCATACGGACCACCGGCCATTGCAATATTTGCAAACACAACTAAGTTGCAGCAAGCTCGACATATGAAGTGGATGGCTTACTTGCAATAATTCAACCTCGTCATCAAATACAAGAAGGGTATGACCAACAAGTTGGCCGATATGTTGTCACGGCCACCGACGACGGGTATGTCGGCGCTTTTGTGCAAGGTGGTAATGCAGGTGCTTCCCATGGCTCATGTGGAGTATGGGCCACTTCATGCAGAGGATGAAGAATTTCAGGCCTGGACGGATCAAGGTCTAGGTGCGAGCGCGGGCGCGGGGAGTGCTGCGGGCGCGGGCGCAGAGGGCAATTTGGGCACGAACGCAAGGGAGACTTCAGGCGCGGGACAACGTGCGCACGCTGAGCTATATGGGCATCCATTGGAGTGGCGTCTAGGCTTATTATACCGAGGTGATAGGTTGTGTGTACCTCGGGGTGCAGACCAGGCGAGGTGGATCCGGGAGGCGCACACGTCCAAGGTGGCTGGACATTTCGGCGTGGAGAAGACGTTGAAGAATTTGGAGAGGTATCTCTATTGGCCACGCATGCGCGTGGATGTAGAAAGGTTTGTTAGGGGTTGCACTCTATGATGTATGTCCAAGCCGGCGAATAGGAAGACAGGACTCTATATGCTACTACCCGTACCAAGCCGACCTGATCTAGGAGGCTCTTGGGTCAAGGTGCGTACAACATGACTTGGGTGCGTGGCATGCCTTAGTTGAGCAAGAGGGCGGGGTTCAGACTGGTACGGGCGCACGGATTGGCGCGGGGAAGACTAAGAGGCATGGGTGCGCTAGCAGCGCGCGTAGGCAAGGACTTCAGCGGATGCATATGCGCGCAAAGGAGAATCGCAGCGGACACGAGCGCGCGGGCGCAAGGCATGGGCGCACATGGGCGCAGGAAGCTGGGCAGGCGGACGCGCGGCCAGGCGAGCGCGCAGGGAGCTGAAGGGGCGCTAGCAGTTGCAAGTGGCTGCACTTCCTTGTCATGTTTATGTTCTCCATTTATGTATGTTTATTGCTCATGTAAGTGGGGTATTGATTTCCTTTGACCGGGTAGGCAAAGGGGCTTGGGAGATGTCCGAGCACAACATATCTAGGGAGGCCACGGGTTGTGTGGCAACCTAGAGGTTTTGTAAGTGGTTTTTGGAGGATAGTGTTAGTGAGGGAGCTAGGCACGGTGTGGACTGGCCAACTCTCCTCTTTCCACTTAAAACAATCGGGTACTCTAACTTGTTTTTTCCAAGATCCTAAATTACGTCCGAGGCACTCACGGCCACCTTCTAGGACCGTGGAGGGCATACGGATCACGACCTTAGGAGAGCGTGTCTTTGGATTTCGAGGGAGGCTTGCCGAGCACAAGGCGTGGTCATGACTATATTTTTGTTGTTGTGGACAGGTTTAGCAAGATGATTTGCCTAGTGCCATGCAAGAAGACAATCACGGGCGAGGAGACGGCCAAGTTATTTTTTTATCACTTCGGCCTACCTTCATCCATCATTTCGGATAGGGACAGTCGGTTCCTTGGGAAGTTTTGGAAGACACTATGGAGCTTGATGGACACTAAGCTCAATCGAAGCACGACATTTCATCCGCAAACGGACGGCCAGATTGAGGTGGTGAACCGCACCTTGGTGCATTTGTTGCGAAGTTACAATGCCAAGCATCCAAAGACATGGCACGAGAGTTTACCCTATATAGAGCTTGCATTCAATCGAGCCGTGCATGGCTCAACGGCGCAGGCTCCATTTGAGGTGTGCCTTAGGTATACTCCTCAAGTTCCATTTGATTTGGCATTCCCTAGCCAACCCGAGCACAAGATATCTAAAGAGGCGAGCGAGTCAAGTAAGGCATGCAAGTTTCTGGAGCATATCTGCAAGGTGCACGGGGACGTGGAGGCGCGACTAAAGAGGACGCAAGAGAAGTACAAGGCACGGCATGACCGAACTCGGGTTCCATGCACATTTCAGATTGAAGACCAGGTATGGTTACACCTTGGTAAGGAGAAGTTCAAGGGAGAAGGGCGTAAGCTTAAGTCTATACGCTATGGCCCTTTTCGGATACTCAAGAAGCATGGTGACAACGCATTCCAATTGGATTTGCCACCATTCATGAGTATGTATTCTGTGGTGAACGCGAAAAAGCTTAAGTTGTTTGAGGCTTCCATGTTGGATGATGATAACCTAAGACGTGCGCACTCGATGGATGAGTTGGAAGTTGGGGCCAGAAAGAAACACTTAGTCCGAGGAGTTGGCGTCTGTGGAGAGCAAGATGATCCCCCAAACAAAGACCGAAAAGGAAGGGGGTTATTGGGGGGGGGGAAAAAAAAAAAAAAGAAGCTCATAGTCAAGAATACCAGTAACGCCGGCGTAGGGACTTTGCTTCTAAGGGCCAGTTTGGTATAACAGACCTTAGAGACAGGCCGCAGGTTTTTCCCTAACATAGAGTTCTAGGTGACTCATTGCGGAGCAATGATACGTACGGTGGGGAGGCTTGATCCAGGAGGCTCTTGGGTCGAGGTGCGTGCAATATGACTTGGGTGCGTGACATGCCTTAGCCGAGCATGAGTGCGGGGGCCGGACTAGTGCATGTGCGCGGACGGGTGCGCGGGAGGCTAAGAGGCACGGGCGCGCGGGCGGCGCGTGTAGGCGAGGACTTCAATGGGTGCATGGGCGCGCGGGGGAGAATCGCAGCGGACACGGGCGCGCGGGCGCGCATGGGCGCATGATGCGAGAGCGCGAGGGTGCGGGAACCGGGCAAACACGCGAGCGACCAGGTGTGCGCAGGGAGCCGAAGGGGCGCCAGCAGTTGCAAGTGGCTGCACATCTTTGTCATGTTTATTCTTTCCATTTATGTATGATTATTGCTCATTTAGTGGGGTATTCAATTCATTTGACCGGGTAGGCAAAGGGGCTTCGGGGTGTCCAAGCACAAAACTAGGGAGGCCGCAGGTTGTATGGCAACTTAGGAGATTGTAAGTGGTTTTTTTGTTGATAGTGTTAGCAAGGGTGCTAGGCACGGGTGTTGGTGACCAACCAACTCTTCTTTTCCACTTAAAACAATCTTGTAATAGAACTTGTTCTTCCCTAGATCCTATTTACATCCAGGGCACTCACGGTTACACCTTCGGACCGTGGAGGGCGTACGGATCATACGTGGAAGACGGCGTTCAAGACCAAGCAGGGACTGTTCGATTGGTTGGTAATGCCATTCGGGTTATGCAACGCCCCGACCACATTAATGCGGTTAATGAACGAGGTTCTTAGGCCGTTTATAGATGACTTTGTTATTGTGTATCTAAATGATATTCTTGTGTTTAGCCAGGATTGGACTATGCATGTGGAGCACCTTGGCAAAGTCTTCGCAATGCTTGAGGAGCACGGCCTCAAGCTTAACATGAAGAAGTGTGAGGTTGGGCGCTCAAACGTCGTGTAAACTTTCGGGATTTCGTAGTGGGAGAGAAACAGGGAAGCTCAAGATAAGATTACCTGACAAGTGTGGGTCATTGAGAGTGGACTAAAGCCCGAAAGAACGCGTAACGGAGGTAAGTTGCGGAGTTTCGTTGAGCGATGCCAAATACGCTACAGCAAGCTACAGTTCAGATAACCGACATTTCGCACCAAGGTTACGGCAGGCGTGAAGTGGCCTTATGACCATGAGGGGAGACGCCAAGTTCGCGTGATGGGTGGATGAAGACGAGGCGGCGTTCAAAGTATGTTGGAGGGAAGATCAACCACTGCCGGAGAAGGTAACCGAGAGCTAGGCGGATTGCTATTGACACTTCTACCGAACTTAGTCAAAACGAGCCATAGGTTGAGTTAGGAGTGATCGAGTACTGACAAGTTCGGGCAACGCACCATGGGGCGCAGGTGTTGTTCCAGAGATATGAGAGGAGGACGAGTGGCTTTAATCAACAGTGAGATGTCCATAGGCCTCAAACGCAACTACCCTACTTACGATAAGGAGCTACTATTGCTTACATCAAGGCGGTCAAGCATTGGAGGCACTACATCTTAGGGAAGGAGGCGGTCTTGCATACGGATCATCGGCCGTTGCAATACCATTCAAAAAACATTGCAAATCCAAATTGCAAAAGCTCGGCAACTACTGAATGGAAGGCATCACTTGCAATAATTCATCCTCGTGATCAAGTAAGAGAAGGGGCGTGACGACAATTTAAGCCGATATGTTGTGCAACACCCGCGACGGGTGTGTCGGCGCTTTTGTGCGGGGTGGTAATGCAGGTGCTTCCTATGGCTCATGAGGAGTATGGGCCACTGTATGCGGAGGATGAAGATTTCAAGGGCTGGACAAGCCAAGGCGAGATGCGCGCAAAGAAGGCCTCGGGCGCGGGCGAGGAAGACATCTCGGGCGCGAGCACTTCGGCTGCGAGCGCAAGAGCCTCGGCCTCAGGCGCAGGAGCCAAGGCCTTGGGCGCAAGGGTCTCGGATGTAGGCAAGACTTCGGACGCGGGACAGCGTGCACGCCAGCGTCTATATGGGCATCCATTGGAGTGGCATCAAGGCTTGCTATACCGAGGCAACCAGTTATGTGTACCTCAAGGCGCGGACCGAGTGAAGTGGATCCACGAGGCGCAGACGTCCAAGGTGGCAGGATACTTCGGCATAGAGAAGACGTTGAAGAATTTGGAGAGATATTTCTATGGCACGGCATGTGGCCGGCGATTATGTGGAGAAGTTGTTAGGGGATGCACCTATGTTGTTTAGCTGTCCAAGCCGGCGGAATAGGAAGACGGGGTTGATACATGCCATTATACCCATTCCGGTATCGCCCCTTGAAGGTGAAGGGGAGAGTGTGTCTATAGACTTCAGTGGGAGCTGCCGAAGCACGAAGACGTGTGCTATGACTATGATTTTATTGTTGTGGACAATGGATTTAAGGCAAGATGATTTAGTCTAGTGCCAATGCAGAGAAGACGGTCAAGGTAGGGGCAAAGAGACCAGTAGTGTTTCTTTGATTCATGTTTGGCTGTCACATTCGGCCTGACCTCATCCATTATCTGGATGTGGATAAAGTACGTCTCCTTGGGAAGTTTTGGAGAAAGACACTATGCGGACGCTTGATGGACACCGCTCAACCGAAGCAACACGCGTTCTCATCCGCAAATAGAAGGGCCAGCAGTGATTTGAGGTGGTGAACCGCACCTTGGTACAGGTTTAGGGTTGGCCGGGGTTACAATGCCAAGCATGCCTGTCCGAGAGATGCATGGGAGGAGCAGTTTGCCTTACATAGAGTTTGCATTCAACCGGATAGCATGTCTACGATGTGCATCCACTGCCAGCAAGCTGCCGTTGTAAAGGTTGCGCCTTAAAGGCCCTTTGAGACTCGAAGCGTTTGCTAAGTTCAAGCTGAGCTCAAACATCTAAAGAAAGCGCGAAGCGAGTCAAAGCAAAGGCGCGCAAGTTTCTGGGAGCATTATCCGCAAGCGTGGCAAGGGGGAGCGTGGAGGCGTGACTCAAGAGAACGCAAGAGAAGTAAACAAGGCCCGGGCATGGGAGAGGTCAGAGACAGGATGGGATTGCATTGCGAGGAGGTATTCCAATGCACAGATTTCAAGAGTCTGGGAAACAAGGTAGGTGGCTACACCTTGGTAAGGAGAGGTTGCAATGTGAGATAGGCGCTAAGGCTTAAGTCTAATATCGCTATGGTTCCTTTTAAGGATAGCTCAAGAAGCATGGGTGACACACATTCAATTGGATTTGCCACCATTCATGAGTATGTATTCCGTGATGAACGTGGAGAAGCTTAAGTTGTTTGAGCCTTTTATGCTGGAGGATGATCAATCTTTGACATTGCCGTCGATGGATGAGTTGGAGTTGGGGCAGAAAGAACCACTTAGCCGAGGATGGCATTGTAGAGCAGCAAGATCATCACCTACCAAGGAAGTGAAGAGCAGCAAAGATACCGAGTAGGCCGGCGAGGGACTTTGCCTTCTAAGGCCAAGTGGTATACCTTAGAGGAAAGCCGCAAGCTTTTTCCTCAACTGGAGTTCTAGGTGACTCATTGCGGAGCAATGATACGTACGGTGGGGAGGCTTGATCCAGGAAGCTCTTGGGTCGAGGTGCATAACAACAATGACTTGGGTGCGTGACATGCCTTAGCCGAGCATAGTGCGCGGACCAGAGTAGTGCGGACGTGCGGACGGGCGCGTGGGAGGCTAAGAGGCACAGGCGCGCGGGCGGCGTGCATAGGCGAGAACCACATTGGGCGCGGGGGTGCGCGGGGAATAATCTCAGCGGACACTGGCACGCGCGGGCGCGCGTGGGCGCAGAGCAAGGGCTGCGGGCGCGGTAGCTGGGCAGACGCGCGGGCGACCAGGCATGCGCGTGTGTAGCCGAAGGGGCGCCAGCGGTTGCAAGTGGCTGCACATCCTTCTCATGTTTATTTCTTTCATTTATGTATGTTAATTGCTCATGTAATGGGTATTCAATTCCTTTGATCGGGTAGGCAAAGGGGCTTGGGGGTTGTCAGAGCATCTTAAGGGGAGGCCACCGACTTGTGGCGGTCACCCAAGTGTTAGTGCTTTTATAAGTGTGTGCATTGGCAAGACATGGGAGTAGGCATTGTTTGGCCGACTCATACTTTCCACTAAAGACATATTATTGCGTATTGTGTTCTTGATCTTCCTAAGATTCTAGTTAAATATCCTTGTTCCTTTACGGTGTCGGAAGACTGTGAGGGTGCTTCGGATCATATGAAGTGGATGGCACATTTGCAACAGTTCAACCTTGTGATTAAGTACAAGAAGGGGGTGACGAACAAGTTGGCTGACATGCTATCACGGCCGCCAACGACGGGTGCGTCGGCGCATTTGTGCGGGGTGGTAATGCAGGTACTTCCTACGGCTCATGAGGAGTATGGGCTGCTGTATGCAACAGATGAGGATTACAAGGGCTGGATGAGCCAAGGCGAGGCGGGTGCGGATGGCAACTCGGGCGCGGGCGCGGATGCAAGGGGTCTCAGGCGACGGGCGCAGGGGGCGTGGGCGTAGGGGGCGCGGGCAAAGGGGGCGCGGGCGCAGGGGGCGCTGATGCAAGGAAGGCTTCGGGAGCAGGTCAGCGCGTACGCACAGGGTTGTATGGGCATCCATTGGAGTGGCGCCAAGGCCTACTATACCGTGGTGACAGGTTGTGTGTACCTTGGGGTGCTGATCGAGTTAGATGGATTCGAGAGGCACATACGTCCAAGGTGGCAGGACATTTTGGCGTCATGAAGACGTTGAAGAACTTGGAGAGAAACCTCTACTGGCCACGCATGCGCAGGGATGTAGAGAGGTTTGTGAGGAGTTGCACCCTATGTTGCATGTCCAAGCCGGCAAATAGGAAGACGAGGCTTTATATGCCACTACCCGTACCAAATCAGCCTTGGGAGAGTTTGTCTATAGACTTCATGGGAGGTTTGCCGAGCACAAAGCATGGTCATGATTAAATTTTTGTTGTTGTGGACAGGTTTAGCAAGATTGTGATGCCCCGTATCCGGAGGTCAGAAATTTAGTGGAAAATATATTTTCTTTTTGAGAAGAAGAAAAGGAAAATGAGACAGGTGTTTGAGCTAACACTTCCAGTTCACAATATTTAACAATTACTACAATTTAATTAACTACGCAGCGGATAATAATACATATTACAATTTACATTTTTTAACCCCAAATGTAAATAAAATCCCTTCAAGCTCACACTTCGAAACGTCAGCGATCCTCGCAACAACCTGAAGGAAGAAGGTAGTAACATGAGTATATAAGAAATATATAGCTCGCAGTGAGTGACCCACCTAAGCAGCCCCTCAGGTCCAACCTGCTAGATTGCCTCCAGTACGCACTTAAGCAAGCCAACACCAGGCCAGAAGCAACACATACGATACAATGTATGCATAAATACGTAAAAACTGCATGCTAGCTGCCAATATAAATGCTACCATGCAACAGCGCAAGTCTACACAAACCGAGACATAATCTTGCAGTCGCCAAGTTTTACTTATCAAAACATACAGTCATTCATACTTGGCCAAATCCACATACACATCAATATCCACAAGCATAAGCCGAACTCAGGCAATATATCGCTTAGAACGACTTGAAGCTACAAACGTAACCAACATATCAAGGTAAACATGCTTGTCAACCTTATAACTATCAGCTAAACAGCAATATAACAAGGGATCCATCATAACAAACAAAAACATGCCTGTGACTTATAAAATACATCAACACATATGCTAACATAAAGTAATCGTTTACCAAAAACCTATCGGCAGGTTAAGCTTAATCTTTCTTAAGTCGCGTGGACTAAACTACCAAACCGGTTAGTCCTCTCATGTTTCAATTATTTAGGTACCGCGACCCCGTGACTTAGGGTATCTGCGCAGTCCCAAGGATCAAGAATATTGCCGCAAGTGCACAGTAAAGCGGCAACATGACCCTCAAGTGGAGGGCGAATCTCATAGGACGTCTAATAGTTGGGAGTTACTCGGAAATCTGGTCAGTATCCGGAGTGACCGTCCCAACGCAGCCTCGCCTGGTATCGTAGCCACCGCCCGGCCAAAGGGTCGGTCGAAACCTACGTCGACGTAAGCCCCATCTGGCCTACATACATCAATTTTGGCGCCTCCGCGGCTCCTCCCCGTCACCCATCCCGAATCGTACTACAACGACCTCCGGGTGATCGAACGAGCTTAACCGGTACATTACGCCTCAAACCATTCACTCCTCGTTTTAAAACATTCACGCGCATTAATAACATAAATCTTGCTCTAGCCGTCGAGCATGAACATCATACTATAAAATTGCTCCTACCTCGAGCATACAACATCATATCACAAGGCAGTAGTAGTGACGTACAACTTGTGCTATACAAAATGGCCAAAATCACCTAGCCATCACATAACATGATTAAGATAATACAAACCAAATAAAATCCAAGTCAATATAACATCGTATAACATCAATTCTGATCAAATTAAGCATGCCCAAACATCAACATATATTCTAGGGTCAACTACACAAACAAAGCATATTCAATATAATAAGCATGCTGGTCCACAACAAAGTTTCACGAAGCACAACTTACTTCAAACTCAAACATCAAACCAAGCGAAATAATCACATAACCATCACAACCGTAGATACTTTACATCAAAAGCATTCAATCGATAAAAGGGCACAATTCTGTTCGCTAAAGATATAGCCTGAGCAGTCGGCTCGTATTCCAACTAAAGCAGTTCAATCACACGGACTACTCAAACAAGTGTCACTACTCCACTACATTATAACAAGCGCAGGCGGCGCACACACACTAAAATCAGTCAGAGACAAGCACACACAAGTGCCGCAACTAGGTCAACGACCTTACAACAGGTATAACTAGAGCGCAGGCGGCGCTCGACACCACTAACTACTAAGTCATAACCATGAAATCGATTATTGAAAGTACTAAGTCATAACCATGCTCTGATACCAGCTGTGACGCCCCGTATCCGGAGGTCAGAAATTTAGTGGAAAATATATTTTCTTTTGGAGAAGAAGAAAAGGAAAATGAGACAGATGCTATGAGCTAGCACTTCCAGTTCACAATATTAAACAATTACTACAATTTAATTAACTACGCAGTGGATAATAATACATATTACAATTTACATTTTTTAACCCCAAATGTAAATAAAATTCCTTCAAGCTCACACTTCGAAACGTCAGCGATCCTCGCAACAACCTGAAGGAAGAAGGTAGTAACATAAGTATATAAAAATATATACTCAGTGAGTGACCCACCCTAGCAGCCCCTCAGGTCAACTGCTAGAGCTCCAATCACGCACTTGCAAGCAACACCAGGACAACGACCTTACAACAGGTATAACTAGAGCGCAGGCGGCGCTCGACACCACTAACTACTAAGTCATACCCATGAAATCGATTATTGAAAGTACTAAGTTATAACCATTCTCTGATACCAGCTGTGACGCCCCGTATCCGGAGACAAGCACACACAAGTGCCGCAACTAGGTCAACGACTTTACAACAGATATAACTAGAGCGTAGGCGGCGCTCGACACCACTAACTAGTGTCTAAAGCCTTCAAACATGTCCATATTATATTTCTATGTAAGTATAAATCTGGCAGTCATGCCCTAATACCTACTCAAACAAGACAGTGTCAAGTCATCTAACTAACAGGTGTCACATCTATCTAGATGTTCAAACAAGTCATAAATCAACTATAGACCACATTTACTAAGGTATCAGTTCAACAACATACTAATGCATTCATCCGTGTAGATTATCATACCAACACATTCAAGCATGCTTATACATATACATCTATGCTCACACAGACATAATCACATACAAAGTCCACGGGTTCACTCACCTACTCCCGATCCTACCGGGACGAGACCCGACGAATCGGCGTGAATCCACGGAGTTCTACCGGAAACGACCCAACCGGCAACAGCGGTTCCCGAAGACAGACGGAGCGACGGCTCGGACGGGTTCGCCGGTGAAGCTCTCCAGAGATGGTCGGCGGCGGCTCCAGAGGCGGCGGCGGCGGTCGGAGCAACAGACGTCGGAGGAGGCGGCGGCGACCTCGGGCGATGACGGCCGGAGCAGCAGCGGCGACGGGCAGCGGCGCGGCCTTCAACAGAACAGAGGCCGGAGGATAGGAATCCGGCGGACGGCGGCTCAATCGACGACGAGGAAGGACGGCACATGTTCTGCTCAGTGACGGCGAAGCCTCGCAGGTCGGCGGCGATCGAGCGGTGCGCGCGAGTTAGGGTTCGACGCGGGCGACGAGAAAATCGAGCGCGAGAGAGGGAGAGACAGCAGCCAGAGGAGGAGGGGGTGAGGTGAGGGGTGCGGGTCAGGATCAGACGAGCCACTTGGCTCGTCTGGTCATTCGGGCTCGGCTGGGCCGAGCCACTTTGGCTCGGTCGGCCGGGTCCGAACGCAGATGGGCCCAATTAAGCCCAAAACACCTAAAATCAAACCAAACAAGCCCAAATCAATTCCAATACAAGTCAAACACCCGAAAACCAAATAAATATCTCGAATAAACTCGAAATAAAACCAAATCAAACTCCGAATAAATCTGATTTAAAACAAATATCAATATTACGAAATCCGGGACTTTACAAAGATGATCTACTTAGTGCCATGCAAGAAGACGATCACGGGCGAAGAGATGGCCAAGTTATTCTTTGAGCATGTATGGCATCATTTCGGCCTACCCTCATCCATTATCTCAGATAGGGACAGCCGGTTCTTTGGGATGTTTTGAAAGACACTATGGAGCTTCATGGACACCAAGCTCAACCGAAGCACGACATTTCATCCCCAAACGGACGGACAGACCGAAGTGGTTAACCGCACTTTGGTACATTTGCTGAGGGGTTACAATGCCAAGCATCCGAAGTCATGGGACGAGAGCTTGCCTTATATTGAGTTTGCGTTCAACCGAGCCGTGCATGGCTCCACGGCGCAAGCTCCATTTGAGGTATTCCTTGGGTATACGCCTAAATTTTGTAAGTTTTTATTTTTTCAAAAAAGATTTTATTTGACATAATTTTGAAAGTGTGGGCTTTTTCGATAAAATACCTAAATTTATCTCTTAAGAAAACAGTTCACTTGTATTTTTCCATGGTCTTATTTGCATGAGCCCATTTGCACCAGCATCAGATTAGGTAAGATAAACCTAATTGTTTAGGGCAACAAATCCAAAACCCAGGGACCTAAGCATAGGGCGGTGAGCTGCATTCACATGCAGTCCTCATTGGATATTTGTTACTATTCGTAAAAGATCCAAGGACTGCATTATAATATTGTCCCATCCCTGCGCCCCAGCAAGCAGCATGTGCACTGCACATGACACAAAATTGAGGGGTCTCGGGAGCATTTTTTTAGTAATATTAAATTCAACTGAACTAAATATTTTATCCAAAAATGTCCCAACTTATCCACCATCAAAGCTCAACATTGGCATCTGTTTCAAGGGTCCTCAAAAAACATTTGTTACTTAAATATCTTACCCAAATCGTATTTATTTAGCACCTGCACATAAAAACAATCATCGTCAATGTTACTTCCATAATCAGAACAAGTTTGGATCTAATTCCGGCGTGATTGTTGGAGATGGCGTGAGTAAAAGCGCTACAACATTGCTCGACGTAGTCCTGACTGAAATAGCCAATAACAATTTATGTTGTCATAAATAATATATAAGAAATCATATAATAGTGACATATCTAAACTAATAGCAGTTAGAACAAGCAAACCAAATGGTTGTGGTCTAGTGGTAAAGGGTGCGGCTAGACATGGTAAATATTTCGAGTTCGAGCCCTCCAAATAATCATTTGGGAGATGGTGAATTATAATAAATTAGCACTATATTGCCTCCGTCTGGACTGCCATTCGGAACCGAGTCGATACCGGAAAAGAAAAAATGTAGTTAGAGCAAGCAACATTATGACACAATGTGGATCTAGCGGTTATGATCTGGATGGATCCCTAACAAGATGCATACGAATGTGACTTCACTGCTGGAAATGTACTTGAAATTGGTTTAAAAAAAACTTAGCCCATTTGGGCAGCTGGCATATTACCATGTTGGTACCAAAAGATCCATCTCTAACCAGAAGAAAAGTTGAAAAGAAACCCCTCAAAATTATGATACAACTTTAAACATAAATCTAAATCAGAGTAGCATTTTGTTCATGTCAACTGATGGCAAAAAAAACTGATTGCTCAAATAGTCAATATTCACATTCAAATGACTCTATTTATTTTGTAGAGAACTGATAGAGACTGAAATATTCAAACATCCACATGAGGTATTATTCAGTGCATGTGAGGTAAGCACAATAAAGGAAGCGGTTATAAAAGCAATCTCTATGGAGATTTTCACGGGATTCTTTTCCGAAATCATGTACTCAATTAACTTATTAGATCTACGACTTTGGGGCGGGTATAAAGAGATATCGGCGTCGCTCGGGGCTTTAGGGTAGACACTATATACTCCCTTGCATACATAGTGAATTACTCTCTGTGACTACCCGTGGACGTAAGCCTATTGGCTAAACGACGTAATCTGTGTTGCTCTACCATACTTGTGCCATTCACCTTCTTTCCACCTAGCTGCATAGTGTGTCTCATCCTCGATATGTACCTCTTCATCATTAGTGCAGTCTATGGCGATCGAGGCATTGAGAGAATGATAGGACCCACACGTAAGGCAAGAAGAACTCCGGCATGAAAGGTCGATCAGAATACACATATATGAATGAGCGTATAAAGAGCAAAGCACTTAGAACTCTTTTATCTTTTGGTTGCTAGCTTAGTTACAATTCGCCTACCATTCTGCACCCTGTTCGAAAATAATGACTTGAAGCTTGATATTGCATTGCAAGTGATGGAGTCACGATCTAACCAAGGGCAAATGTCATCAGGCCGTTAAAGGCAGCTTAAAATAGTGACTCGGCTTTTCTTATTTTGAGGATACAGTTACTAAGTTAGGAGCAAACAATTTAGGATTTAGGGCGGCGGATTCACACATATATAAATATCTAGAATCTAGCCCTAGAGAGAATAAGCTTGTATTCGGCTATCTCACCTCTGGCATAGTAACAAAGAATGTTCTCTCCTCCATGGACGTAGGTATCTTCGCCGAACCACGTAAACTTTGTGTGTTTGTGATTGCTTTCCGTTCATCTTTGCGGCGTCATAGTCTTATTCCTAAATCTAATAAACCCCAAACTATCATTTGGCGCCATCTGTGGGGAAGAAGACATTGAAGCGATGGTCGGATGGGGGTGCGTAATACAAAACGCCTAGGCAAAGAATGGCGTTTCGGCGAGTGATGGAGGGGCGTTGCAACCACGATGATGAATCTCAAGAACAGCAAGCCAGTTCTAACGGGCCGACTGCGGCGCGACAAGCACCGACGACCATCACCGGAGAAGATCTTGACTATTTTCATAGCGAGATTCGGGCAATACTGTCACACGACTCGCGAGCCGAGGGCCGCGACGAGTGGAAATAATTTTTCGCAAAGAAATAAATTTTGAAATAAATGGTTTTGCGGAAGCTTAAACAATCAAGGAGTTCATTTCAAATCTCCAAATACTCAAAACCAAATCTCCAAGATCAAATAAGGAAGAGCCGCAATCTGGACATTCGGTCCGAGACGAGAACCCGCGGGGGAGGCGGTTCGGTCTCAAACCGAGCTTAGTTTGCATAGGATACTAATGTATCAATCTCCCCAGATGACACAAGAGGATCCTAAGCAATCTAAGGCCCAAACCTCTCTAAAGCTTTATGTAAATACACTTAAAACCGTATTTTCGAAATACCGGCTCGACCTGTATTTTTCCAAAAGTTTTGGGATTGTTAAACCTCTAGTTAGTAATTATAAGAACCCCTCAAAGCATCGAAATCAAAATCGGAAGCCAAATACGAAAATTTCAACGATGAATTCCAGAGCTACTGTCGGTCGACCGTATTTCATTATCGGTCGACCGGAAGTCGACCAGAAATGAATAACAGAACAGCTACAGGTTTCGGTCTACCGATCCAATATTTCGGTCGACCGATACCTGCAGGTTCTGCAAAAACATGTTTGCAGAACCAAATTCTCAACACCCCATTTTCTTAAATATTTTTCCAAATCCTTCAAATATCATGTATTCACATACATATAACCAAAATACACATGCAGGTATCGATTTCCAACCAAAAGCACTTGTAAATCTCATTAAACAAAACATTTTTTGAAACGTCAAAAATACGAACTTTAAAAACTCAAGTAGTCAAATTTTGATCAAGCACCCTAAACTGGTGCCTTGCCACGACCGAGCGGATCTGAAAAGAAGGAAAAGCAACGGGTAAGTCATAAGACTTAGTGAGCAGTACAATTCGCGAAGCCTCTCGCCGTAAATAACCATCACATAATTAATGCATAAGCATCTCATAATCAACTCAACATAACAATATGGACATTAAGTAATGCCAAACAATAAAACCTACCACGTCAACATATGCCATCATCTTTGTTATGTTAGCGTTCGACTAGACTAACCACCTGTTAGTCCTCTCATATTTCATTCTTTTTAGGTTCTCGCACCCGTGAGCTTGGGTATCCTGCGCAGTACCAAGGATCAAGAATCTTTCGCAAGTGCACATAAGCGGCAACATGACGCTCAGTGGAGGCGATCCCATAGACGTCTACATGGGAGCTACTCGGAAATCTGGTCAGTTATCCGAGTGACCGTCACGAGCCTCGCCTGGTATCGTAGCCACCGCCCCGGCCAAAGGGTCGATCGAAACTACGTCCACTGGCCCCATCTGGACTACATCATCTTTTCTGGCGCCTCCGCGGCTCCGGCCCGTCAACCATTCTGAGTCGTGCTACAACGACCTCTGGGTGATCGAACGAGTTTAACGGTACATTTACGCCCCAAACCTTACTTCCCGTTATTAGCATTTCACAAACCCATGTCAAACACAATGCTCTACCTCGAGCAAACCACAATCTCATGGGTACCAAAGTAAGGCATACTCTTGCACAAACTATTTGGCCAAAACATATAAATATCATATAACATTCCACATCATTAGCACGTCATGCTACAAAATTAATATCATGCTAACACTAAGCATGCATCATCATAACAACAATTTCTAGGGTTTATCACCAAACATGAGCACCATACAATCAAGGTACATACTAGTAAACACATCAACCAACGAGAAAGGGGTGTGACCCCGCTCCACCTCAACAAGCCACGAAAATCCAAATCTCCGAACTTCGGAACGAACCGACGCACCACCGGGCGAGAGGAAATCAAGGGAAGAGCTAGGAGAGTAAAGGACCAACTTAGCACTTAAAATCGAAGGAGAAAACAAGGAGGGAAAGAGAGAAGGAACTTACCTAGGTCAAGGGGAGGGGAAAGCAGCTCTGGCGTGCTAGAGAAGGGAAGAAGGAGATGAATGAGAATGGCTAAGTCTTGAACTTATAAAACAATTCATCCCAATTTACGGTCAACTGATAAGGGTTTCGGTCGACCGAAAAACCCTCTGAACAGCATAAACACTAGCCAAAACACAATCATTTACCAAAATCACACTTCGAACACGCACAACCTCCGTATCGGCGGGGCCACCTTCCCTAGTGACTCGCCCGTCGTACGGCCGACCAAGCATGCACGAAGTACGAGGGTCTCACATACAAACAATCAAAACAACAACCGGGTCAAGAAAATTACGAACCTCACACCCCTCCCCACTTAAGAGATTCGATCCTTCGAATCAAATAAGTGAGGGAAACGAGCATGCATGTCAGCCTCTGGTTCCCAGGTCGCTTCCTCTAACTGCTGAGTGCGCCAAAGGACCTTGACTAGAGGAATTGTCTTATTCCTCAACACCTTTTCCTTCCGATCCAGGATCCGAACCGGATGCTCCTCATAGAAAAGGTCTTCTTGAATGGGGAGCGACGACGACAAAGTAGCCTGGGATGGGTTGCCCAAGCACATCCGCAACATCGAAACATGGAAAACGTCGTGCACGTGGGACAACTATTCTGGTAAGGCTAAACGATAAGCTGAGCTGCCAATCCGCTCCAAAACTCTGAATGGGCCAATAAATCTCGGACTCAGTTTGCCCTTCATTACCAAAATCGCCTGTTATCCTTTCTGAGGAGGACACCCGAAGATACACAATCAATTCAACCTGGAATTCCAATGGACGACGGCGCACTATCTGCGTACGACTTTTGGCGGGACTGTGCGTCTCGGAGTCTCTGACGGATCACTTTGATCTTCTGGTTGGCCTTCTCGACAACATCTGTACTCACTGCCCCGCATCGACCATATCATCCGAAAACAAAGGGGTACGACATCGCCTGCATACAATCGCCTCAGGGTTGCCATTCCGATGCTCTGTGTGATAGCTGTTGTTGTAGGAGAACTCTACCAGACGACAGTGTCGTCCCAACTTACCGCCGAAGTCTAACGCGCAGGCCCGTAGCATGTCCTCCAATGTCTGGATGGTCCTCTCCGACTGTCCGTCCGTCTGAGGATGATATGCCGTGCTGAATCTCAGCTCTGTGCTCATCTGACGCTGGAAAGCCCTCCAAAATCGGGATGTAAAACGGGGATCACGATCCGACACTCTATACTCATTGGTACTCCATGCAATCTGACTATTTCCGCTATAAACAAACGAGCTAACCTTTCCGGGGTATAAGTGCTCCGAACAGGTATAAAATGCGCGGTCTTAGTCAGGCGATCCACAGCAACCCATTTCGGCCTGCACCGGTACGGCCTCACCCTCTCCGGAAACGTTGACCGGATCAGGGACTTGGGGATTCTCAGCTTCTTCGGCCCCGCGCTCGTCTAGCACTGCCCGAACAACATCCCTCAATATCCTGACCAGGTCCGCATCAAGACGCGGTCCCACCGGTACCTCCGGACTAGGAACCCGTCCCTGGCGTCTACGTGGCGGCATCCTGCAACCACAACCGACCTAAGTTAACGAATTACACTATTCGTCCTACACTCATTTTCACAACCCATTTATTTGCCAAATTTTAATTAATCGGGAAGTATTAAGTTACACATAGCTCTGATACCATAAAATGTCACGACCCGCGAGCCGAGGGCCGGACGAGTGGAAATCAGTCATGTCCAACACTACTAGGTTGGCACACAATTCTTGATCCCTAACTCGGATCCCACACCCACAATAACAACAATCAGCTAATAACACTTGACCCGCCGGGGTCGAAATTTCAAACAAACGATCATAAGCAACAAGGTTTGCAGGCAAACTAACATAAAAACTCAATGATACAAACGAATGAGTAGCACCAGTATCAAACAAAATAAATGCTGATATGCCACAAACTGCAAGGTACCTGGATCGTAGTTGCTACCTCCGCGTCCTCGCTGGGTCAGTGCAATTTACTCTTACCAGGGACTTTAGGGGAATCACTCGGTCTTAGCGATGATTTAACACTTGCGATTGCCATCCTCCCTTGTAACTGTTGCTGCTGTTGATACGGCGGTTATTGCTGTGGAAAAGGCGGTTGCTGCTGCTGAAATGGTGGCCTCCGTTGCTGAAACGGGGGTCGTGGTGGAGGTGGTTGAAACTGTACTCCTGCCTGTCCGTGTGCCGACTGGAATCTCCGCGGACACTGACTTTGAAAATGGCCCTTCTCATGACAAAAATAACACTCAATATCTGGTCTTGGCCTCTGTTGCCTACCCTCCCCGCCTGACGCGGTTTGGGTACCAACCGGGTCACTATCTTTCCTCTTCACCGTCCACACCTTCCCCTTTCCTTTCTGATCAGCCTGTCCTCGTTCCGCCTTCTCACAAACCCAGTCTGCCTTAATATTTTGTGCCCTTGTTAAGGTCTGATGAACCGTTGGATATTCCTTTCCAGCTAACCTGCTAATTATGTCCCACTTCAGTCCTGTGCGAAACTTGAGTCTCATCAGCTCGAAGATAGGGAACATAACACGATAATGCCATAAATTTTGCGTGATACTCCCAAACAGTCATGTTTCCCTGTTTCAACCGCTCGAACTCCTCTTCCTTAGCTCCTTTCACAGACTCGGGGATGTACTGCCTATAAAACAAGACGAGGAATTCTGTCCAGGATCCATACTGTCCAATCAATTCTTCCACGCTCCTCCACCAATGCTGGGCCTCTCCGGCAAAGGTGAAAGTGGCTAACGCTACACGATTCTGTTCCGGACAATTCAAAGTCTTGAAAATCTTCTCCATGGCTAATAGCCAACCGTCGGCTTTCTCTGGGTCTGACCCACCGTCAAAACTAGGCGGTTGCAACTTATGAAAGCGTGCCAAATAACACATATAACGCTCCTGCTCTGGATCCTCTATCACCATTTCGGCCTGCACCGGTACGGCCTCACCCTCTCCGGGAACGTTGACCGGATCAGGGACTTGGGGATTCTCAGCTTCTTCGGCCCCGCGCTCGTCTAGCACTGCCCGAACAACCTCCCTCAATATCCTGACCAGGTCCGCATCAAGACGCGGTCCCTCCGGTACCTCCGGACTAGGAACCCGTCCCTGGCGTCTACGTGGCGGCATCCTGCAACCACAACCGACCTAAGTTAACGAATTACACTATTCGTCCTACACTCATTTTCACAACCCATTTATTTGCCAAATTTTAATTAATCGGGAAGTATTAAGTTACACATAGCTCTGATACCATAAAATGTCACGACCCGCGAGCCGAGGGCCGGACGAGTGGAAATAATTTTTCGCAAAGAAATAAATTTTGAAATAAATGATTTTGCAGAAGCTTAAATAATCAAGGAGTTCATTTCAAATCTCCAAATACTCAAAACCAAATCTCTAAGATCAAATAAGGAAGAGCCGCAACCTGAACATTCGGTCTGAGACGAGAACCTGCGGGGTAGGCGGTTCGGTCTTAAATCGAGCTTAGTTTGCATAGGATAC
>MJHO01000531.1:14708-41292 GCA_002076135.1 Xerophyta viscosa | reverse complement strand
CTACAGAACACAACGCACGTGACTCCGAAGAGATACGTTCCGACAGATGGGCCGACAATGTGCACAAGTAGTCCGTAAGCCCTGTCAACATAAGTACCCATAATACCCTTACGACATCTGTATGTATTGCACATTGACATGTGTGTGAGTGAATGTTGTACATAATGAATTTGCTTGACATATATTAATTCGAGGTGTATGCCTCTATTTCCCATTTACCGCGACAATCGGAGCATGCGTACAATATGCTGTAGGTAGTCCGTAATGCTCGGCCTTTCGTTAATAACTGTATTTTTGCCATATGTCTTATTATCGTGTTTTCAATCACATCGCTTAATTTATTTATTTATCCATATGATTCGTTTTTGGAAAGCTTTTCCATTCGATTTTCTTTTTAAATATGCACAGGCCCAATTATTATGGGAAATGAACAACTCTGCCCACCATGCATATTCTCCACCCTAACATAGATAAACCATTTCTGCTTTCCATGTGGGACGAGTTGTCGAAAAAAGATCAGATTGCATGTGATAAACGGTTCGGAAAGTTGATAGATTTATTGAATATGACTGTTGACTGGAATCTCATAAAAGCTATTGCGTGGTTTTGGGACATAGAACGCAGATGTTTTGTGATTAATGACGAGGACTTTTGCCCAATCTTAGAGGAATACGAAGCTATTCTTAAAGGCGATGCCATTAGAAGCCGGAAGTTATACTCTCCTTTTGCCGATACCAAACAAAAGAGGCAGTTGCAAAGATATACTCCTTTTGTCGATACCAATTGAAGACATTGCCGAATACGTACAGGGGATACTGGGATATCTATCCGAAACTCTGAAGAAACTTGGTGATTCTCTGGTATCCAAATACGGGGATTAATGATTACAAATTAAAAATATTTGTCCTCGCATACTTCGGGACTGTTCTATTTCCCCGCGTTATGGACTTGATTGATGTTCACTTATACTATCTCTTATACGCAATATGTAATCTGGAAGTCAATCCTATGTCTGCCTAGCTGAAACAATTTCCACACTCAACCAGACAGTAAAAAAAAGTTAAAGGGGGACTTTCACAGCTTTTGCCTCACTTATTTGCAAAATAATGGATCTGTCAGCACTTCGTACAACGTTTATCAAACATCCCAGCATAATTTTCTGATCAGTCCAGCAACAAATCAATGAAAAAATTAGGTTAAAAACCATCGAAAATGAAAGAATATTTTTCGAGTATCGAAAAAAGTTAGATGTATGCGGTTATATGAATGAAGGGCAGGAAATGTTTAATGGTTGCGTTTTAGAGAAATGATCCCTTTAATCGCCCATGGACTTGCCAAAGGGCATGCTCCAGCGATGTTCCCAGCGACAGGTTTAAATCCCACAAAAGACATGCAACAATCGGGGTGTGAAAGAAATGTGAATACAATTATGGAGCAAAGAGAAAGACAGCAACAAATGGGCGGAAATTCAAAAGTTTCAGGGCATTCTTGGAAACGCCAAAAAAATTCGTACAAGGTATGCACCAACTATTCTGGGACCAACCGAAGAATATATAGAATGGAGAAACAAAATATCATTTTGTTACCTGTGACAAAAACTCCAGGCTACCTAGGAAAGAAGAAAGAAAGCAAAAGACTACTTGTCATATGAATATCTCAGGGAGAAAAGATTGAGTTATTTCACTGTTGCATGAAGATATTAGAAAGCTGAAAGAAGAAAACGAGCAGATTCCTGAATTACAAGATGGATTCAAAAGCGCTTGACATTAAGAAAATGACAGGGACTTACGACGAGAACTGGAAAGAAAAAAGCTGAAAATGGGACATGGCGCCGTAGAAGCCACATTTCTGAAGGCAAAACAAAACAGATACTGGTAAAGAGAAGGCAGAAAGAACAGGAGTTAGCCAAATGCCCAAAGCACAGTTGAAAAGTTAAGGATCACACGATAATGGCTATTCGAAGGCAAGGTACAAAGAGATCGAAGGGACAGTATTGAAAAATGCAGAAACATTGCTAGCTTTGGATAAAATTGATGAACTACAAGTTGTGAAGCTAGATTAGTTAATCAGAATTACGTTCGGCAGAGCAACGTACACAGATCAATATTAATATAGTGATTTAAACGAAACATATGAAAAGATCTGGCAAAATACCTCGTCGAAGAAGTTCAACTTGCATTTCACCAGCTTAGGGGAAAACAAACTGTAATGGCTAGTGCTTTGAAAACTTATCTCGATCACACGAAAAAGTTGAAGGCTTAGAATTGTTGAACAACAATAGAAGATGTCAATTTGGCGCTGCATAATATATGGAAAAGAGATGGTTTTCTTACCTAATATCTATTGCAGGAGTGAAGAAAAAGCCGCGCGAAACTCATACCATATGCACGAGCAATTAAGAAGTATGGCGAACGAGATGTTGGGGCTAGTGGGGCTGGAAATTGAATATAAGTTTTGGAGAGCTTTAATGATGTACTTTTTCTTCTTCTTATCGAGAACCGAACATGTCAGAATGTCACTCTTTCTTTATAAATGGAAATGCATTATCTATGTTGTCTTAAAAATGCGGTGGATGCAACGAGTAATTTTTCAATAATAATTGGCCTCTTACACACATTTGTTTTGCTAAAATTATTTTTGCCATGTATTTTACAATCTTTCCAAGTTTTGAGAAAATTCTTTCATTCTTTTTAGAAGATCAACATTGGAAAACCTCTGATCACGAAGAGTTATTTCACAAGGTCTAAAGGGAAGAATCATGGGATCGTACGAAGATATCCAAAATCAGACGGACAGAACAAATTTTGCGTGAAGAAAGTTCAGCTCATGCGAAAGGAGAATGCTGAATGGCTGCACAAGTCCGGTTGTTGTTGGCTGAACGACAAAAATAACCTACACCATCATTCATCTCCCACACAATTTGGGATGTTCCATGAGTAATGATCAGGCACAAGATACCTATGCCTTCAGCTCCTCCGCCGATTGCCTGCAGGAGTCGTACCAATATGAGATGGTGCCGCCTAGGGCCCCCGTTCCACCGGTGACTATAGCTACTAATCATGTTCCAATTGCCCCACTGCTTATGTGGTACAACCTTTACGTTGTAGAGAAAACAATCAGCCTGAACAATAGAATATATATGAGTAAGCTGAAAACTGGAAGGAAATCAAGATGTTGGAGACCCTTCCCAATTCTGTATCGTTACAGACATTGATGCCCGAATGATTTTAAAGCCCCAGATTTCGAGAAATATAAGGGAACAACCGATCCGTTCATTCACATACAATGTCCTGCAGCAAGATGGGAGCTTATTTGAAGAATGAGAAACAAGATGCATTATTTTCAAGAAGTCTGACGGACAGCTATAAAGTGGTATCTCAATTTGAATAAAAGAGAAATATGTACTTGGGGTGATCTTGCAAATGCGTTTTTGAAACAGTATAAACATAATACAGACTTTGCACCTGATAAGTCTTCGTTGAAGAAGCTGACAATGAACCGAAATGAAGATTTTCGCGCATTCGCGCTTAGATGGAGGAATGAGGCAGCTCAAGTAGAGCCACCGATGTCAGAGCAAGAACTGGTTGATGCTTTTATTGATATAGAGTGCTTAAATCCCCAATATCAGTACTCGTGTGCTAATGCTACAGATTTTGCCCATAGTGCGTTACAGGCACGAGGAGTCGAGTCAGCACTTAAGGTAGCTGAAAACGACAAGAAGACTGAAAAAAAGAAGGAGGAAAATGTACATCATATCGCATCCACGGGTTCGCCTACAACACAATTTACGCAGTCACCCTATAAGCCTATGGGTCGTGGAAACTATCAGTTCAGAAATTATCAACAACAACCACCTGTCTAAATTTCAGCAAGCTCCAGACCACAAATCCGCAGTATCATTGCCACAGGAGAGGTATGCCACAACAACCCTCCCCAACAAATTCCACAATATCAAATGCGAACTCGGTCCCGTCCTAGCAGCATAATGGTCCGCTTCCGGTGCCTCAAGTAGAGATATTTAGACAGTTAGTAAAAGAAAGGGTCTACATGGCTCCTCTACCTACCAACTTCCTATCAGCCACATTTTCCAGTCTGAGTATAACCAAATCTCCATTGCGGAGTATCAAGCGGAGTTGCCAGGACATGGATACAGAAGGATGTTAACCTTCGGAATCGAATTTACGAATTCATCAATGCTGGCCGAATCAAGCTAAATCAGGTTGAAGAAACTCCGGCGGTAATTCCCGACACCTCAAAGGGTGATATTGAGACATCTGAAATAAATATGATTGAATGGTGTACTAAGGAAGAGGATATGGAAAGTGATAATGAAGTGGATGTCACTTTTAGACTTGAAATACCGGAGCTGAGAATAAGAGTAACGACATTGTAAAGTATCCTTATGTGTGGACGTCCCGAAAGCACAGTACATGGGAACTCCCAAGTCATCCTCCGAACATCAGGAAGGGAGAACTTTTAACAACATCTAGTGTTATAATTTCAAAGTATCACAGGAATTAGGAGGCATGACACGGAACAGGGAGATGTTATACCCCACAGGACCTTAGCAAGAAAGGAAAAAGGCAAAGCAAAAGTCGGTGAAGAACTTGTAGGAGAAGAGGGTTCCAATTATGAAGGATACATAAAGAGACGATCACTTAATGAAAGATGTGGAGCAGTTTCTAAAATTACATTAGAAACAGTGATTACAATGTGGTTGAACAGCTTAGCAAAACTCCTGCTAAGATTATCCTTACTTATGTCGCTAGTCTTACAGTCTGAGGTACACCGACAAGCTTTACTTAGAATTTTAAATGAGTCGCATGTGGCTCATGATACATCGGTGGAACAGGTAGAAAGATTGGTGGGTCAGATTCAAGCTCCAAATTATGTTTCCTTCTCTGACGATGAGTTAGGTCCAGATGGACGAGGACACAATAAAGCACTCTATATTGCAGTTTGTTTCAAAGATTATCACATCTCTAAAGTACTCATTGATAATGGTTCATTCTTTAATGTGCTACCTAAATCCACGTTTGATTTCTTTGGAGTGGATCCAATACGTGTGGAAAGGCCACTAATATTGTTGTACGCTGCAATTTAAAGATCGGAGTCCGAAGCCTTAGAGAGGTTGCATTGCCGATCAAGATTGGACCGCATATATTTAATGTCGATTTTCATATATAATCGACACAAAATCTTGTTATGCCATATTGCTTGGCAGACCATGGATCCACGCAGCTGGGGCGGTGCCGTCTTCCTCTCCATCAGAAATTAAAATATGTGAAAGACTGTTGCCTTATCGAAATTAGTGCTGAACAGGAGTATGTAGTAAAACAGGCAATTAGTCAACACGGTATCCAAGGTACTGATGAAGAAGATTGAAGAAATGCTAAGGGGTTTTGAAATTGTTGCTGTAAACCCAGTTACAGAAGGATCGTTTATACGCCAGCCTATGATAATCAAGACAAGTGATAAATGCCGCAAAAGCTACTATAGCCACTGTAGGTAGACAAAATATCATGCAAAAGGTTAGGGAAAGTCAGCCTTACATACAACCAGTGAAGCATGAAGGAACCTTCGGGTTGGGATTCAAGCCCAAAGATGGCTGACAGAGAAAGGGCTAAGACAGAAAGACGTGAACGCCAACGAGCTAGGCTGGGAGGTGAGCCATATCATGAATTGCCTTTAAATATACCTCCAACTTTGCAAGCTTTTCGTTCAGCTGGGTTTATCAATATACCAGACATTGCAGATCTGCATATCTCAGCTATAGAAGACGAAGTATATCCAGCTTACATCAAGAAGATCGAAAAGGGAGAAGTTGTAGGGAATTATACAGTTACACCAGTTATTTTTCCGACAAAGTAATGTTTCGAGTCATGTTGTCTGTTGTTATTTTTATCATTTGTTGTCAATTTTGAATTCCTTCTGATTAAAGTCAGTCATTGTTGTTCATTTTGGTTATTTGTTTCCAGAAAGTTGAGAAATGTAATTTTTGTTGCAATTTGACAAATTTTTGTGTAACCATCAACATTGCTAATGATTGAGAACTTTCTTTTACCATACCCTTTGCAAATCTCCGTACTCTTATGCATGTCATTTTTTATTTTATAGGATATCCATATCTAGACAATTTTCTTTGAACAACGACAATCACTCAGCTGTTGATAAAGAAATGATTGCTGAAACTGGGTTTAACCAAGAGATAGAAATAAAAGAAAAAAGAAAAGAAAATCTCACAATACCTCTTGAAGTGCAAGTCGAGACCATAAATCTAGGCACTGAAAAAGATCAGCGTTTGATTAGGGTGGCAGCCTTACCAAATGACGAAGAAAGGAAAAGATGGATTGAATTCTTGCAAGAATATAAATCTGTATTTGCTTGGTGTTGGTCGATAAGGAATGCCGGGGTTGGATCCTGAAATACTCAACATACTTTGCCTATTAGGCCTGATTGCAGGCCTGTAAAGGAAGAAATCGATAAGCAGTTGGAGGCAGGCTTTATTGAACCTGTAGATTATGCAGAGTGGATTGCCAGTATCGTAGTGGTTCCTAAAAAAGATGGTCGCATACGGGTATGTGTTGATTTCAGAGATTTGAATGATGCTAGTCCAAAAGATGATTTTCCTCTCCCTCATATCGACATTATTGTCGATCAAGCCGTAATGCACGCAGTTTATTCTTTTATGGATGGGGAATTCAGGCTATAACCAAATTTTGAATGGATCCGGGAGGATAAGAATAAGCAACAGCTTTTACTAACACCTTGGGGAACATTTTGCTATCGGGTTATGCCTTTCGGTTTGAAAAATGCCGGAGCAACATATCAGAGAGCGTTGGTAATCGTGTTTCATGATATGATTCACAAGGAAGTCGAAGTTTATGTTGATGATATAGTAGTGAAATCAAAAGAAGATGAAGATCATATACATGTGCTCAAGAAAGTTTTTGAAAGGCTCAGGCAAGTAAACTTAAAGTTGAATCCTAGCAAGTGTATACTTGGTGTTACTTCTGGGAAGCTGTTGGGCTTCATTATAAGTCGAAGAGGCATTGAAATCGATCCCGATAAGATTAGGGCCATTCAGGAGATGCCCCCTCCAAGAAATCAGAAAGAAGTACGAGGATTTCTGGGAAGGCTGAATTACATAGGACGTTTTATATCTCAACTCACCACTACTTGTGAGCCAATATTTTCAAACTTTTAAGGAAGGGTCAAGTTTGTGAGTGGAACGAAGAATGTCAAGCAGCATTTGACAAAATAAAAGAGTATCTGAAGAGTCCTCCAGTGTTGATGCCTCCAGTCCCTAAAAGGCCGTTATTACTATATGTGACAGTTCATGAAGAATCCATGGGAGCGCTGTTAGCTCAACATGATGATACGGGGAAGAAAGAGCGAGCAATTTATTACCTGAGCAAAAAGTTCAATGATTGCGAGGCTCGATATACGACAATTGAGAAAAACTTTGTTCGTGCAGTTAAGCTTTTGGCGTATAGCTCACCAAAGGCTTCGTCATTATTTACAAAGTCACACGACGTGGTTACTATCCAAGATGGATCCTATCAAGTATGAATCTTGAAAAAACCATTCTATCCAACCGGTATCGCCAAATGGCAGGCTTTGCTTTCACAATACGACATTGTTGTTATATGACCCAAGGAAGGCAATAAAGGGACGTCATAGCTGATATGCTTGCTGATCAGCCTTATAGATTGATTATGATTCCTTCCAGTTTTAGGATTTTCCTAAATGAAGACATCTTCGGCAACATTAAAAAAAGATGAAGGAGCTGATGATGAAAACTTTGGTTATTGAGGTTCGATGGAGCTTTGAAACTCACTGGCAAGGGAATCGGTGCAGTTCTGATATCCCCAAAGGGCAACCATTATCCCATAGCAGCTAAATTGAAGTTCAAATGCACAAATAATGTTGCCGAGTACGAAGCTTGTTGCCTGGTATCAAAATGGCTTTGACATGCTATAAGAAGTTGATGGTCTATGGATTTCAAGTCTTGTATACACCAGTTGCAAAAATGAATGGAATACCCGGGATACAAAATTAACCCCATATTATGAATATCTCAGTTCACTATGTAACAAGTTTGATGAGATTCATTTTGACCATGTTCCAAGGGAACATAATCAAATGGCGGATGCGTTGGCAACATTAGCATCTATGATAACCTTAAATGAAGATAGTGGGGCAGATTATTTGAAAATATGTTCCCAAGATGTTCCCGCATATGATGTACATCACATTGAAGAAGAATATGATGGCAAACCTTGGTATCATGACATCTTGGTATACGTGAAGTGTCAAGAATACCCTCTTCATGCTACAGAAAATGACAAAAAGACTATACGTAGATTGGCTATGGGATACTTCCTCAGCAATGATATCTTGTATAAAAGATCTGTCGATGGTTTACTTCTGAGATGTCTGGATGCAAAGGAGGCTAAGGAGGTGATGGTGGAAGTTCACGAAGGGAGTTGTGGAACACACTCTAATGGACATAGTATGGCAAGAAAAATCTTGAGAATGGGATATTATTGGCTACGATGGAAACTGATTGTATCAAGTATGTCAGGAAATGTCATAAGTGTCAGATATATGCAGATAGAATTCATTTACCTGCCAGTTACCTCAACACGGTTACTCCAGTCTGGCCATTCATCTATGTGGGGAATTTGACATGATCGGACCGATTTCGCCAAAGGGCATCAAACGGTCATCAGTTCATAACTTAGTCGCAATAGATTACTTTACGAAATTTTGTGAAGCTGCTCATATACAAAATATGACACAATCTGGTGGGTTGACAAAATATCTCTGAAGAACAATAAATTATCTGCCGTATGGGCTTCCAGAAACGGATTATTACTGACAATGGATCGAATTTGAACAAACAAAATGGTCGACAAGATTGTGGTGAGTTCAAAATCAATCACCAATCAATTCAATGTCGTATCCGTCCGTAAATTGAATGGTGTCGTGTGAAGCAGCTTAACAAGAATATAAAGAAGATTATTAAAAGTGACTGTCACATGATAAGATTGGCATTGAGATGCTCCCATATGCATTATCGCATATCGGAATTACTTGCCGGGGTTTCAACTGGAGCAACTCCATATTCACTTGTTTACGGGGCAGAAGCTGTGGTGCCTATAGAAGTAGAAATTCCCTCCCTACGTGTGCTGATAGAGACACAACAAGACGAAGAAGAATGGGTTCGATCTCGGCATGATCAATTAAATTTGATCGATGAAAGGAGGATGGCAGCATTATGTCATGGACAAGTTTATCAGAAAAGAATATCTTGTGCCTTTAATAAGAAGGTCAAAGACAGAGGCAATCAAAGAGGGAAGATTAGTGGTTACAAGTCAGAATTAACCCGATGATATCAGCACCCGAGAGGAAATGGGAACTCCTTAACTTATGAAGGCCCATATATTGTCAAGTGAATTTTCTCGGGAAGAGCATTGATACTAGCAGAAATGGACAACCCCACATGCCAAATCACTATTAATTCAGACGCTGTAAAGAAGTATTATTCGTAAAACAATGAAGATCCGGTTGATGACTGATTTCTGGGAGAACTCGACTACATATTTCACTTCAAAAGAAAAAAAAAAAAAAAAAAAAAAAAAAAAAGAAAAAGGGCCCCTTAGGTTGAAAACCCGAAAGGGCTGCCTAAGCAAAATCTGTTAGGGTGTATTTTCTTCTCTTGTTTAAGCCGATGCTTCAGCAAAATTTCAAATATTAGCATGTTAAGTCGATTGTCGTTATCTTTGACGTGCAAAATTACGTTTTACTAACACTCTATTGCTCCACAGCCAAATAGCCACCTATGATACCCGAGTTCCACATTTCTTACAAATAAACTCATAGCAACCTACAGCTCCACAAAGCCAATATTTAGCCCAAATTACCCAAACAATCAGACAGTTACTCATTCAAAAGCAATATTGTTGATTGTACATCTGACTTTGTCATTTTAGGCACGACGATTACTTTTCAAAACTCTAGAAATGCCCAAAGAACTTCTTTTGATTTGATTTTATCAAAAGATAATCTTTCAAAATTGATTGCAAAATGATAAATTAACTATAACATGCATGTACATTGAAAATTTTGGTCTCTTAAAAAGGCAAAGATTCACACTGGGGCAAATTTTCTAACGAAAATTTACACAAAGATATTCCTTCCTGAAAAATATTCATACTGGGGCAAATTTTCTGGCGAAAATTTAAACAAAGAAAGATCTTTCCAATGAAAATACATACTGGGGCAAATTTTCTAGCGGAAATTTACACGGAGACATATTGTTTTTGATGAAAATATATCGGAGTAGCATTTTCTGGCAAAAATTTCTTGACAAAACAAATCAATTAGGACAAACTTTTTGAAAGAACTTTACATACACAAGCAACAAGATTCTTTTAAGGATTTACAGATTGGTTCATATGGAAGTAAAATAAAGTTTGATGCAGAGAACTTGTGTAAGAAGGAAAAGCAGAGGATTAAATCAGTAGGTTTTCTTAATGGGGATCTTTCCGAAATAAACGCATTTTCCATTACAAACTCGCCATATTATAAAAAACCACACTTGAACAATTTTTTCAAAATTCATTTTTTTGATATTTTGTGTCTCGACGCATATACTATTTTCTTCAAACATTCGAAAAAACGCATATTTTCATCCCTGGTAGGCGGATAATCTACCATTTCTTTGTATTTTTTCTACACCCTGCCCTACCGTCAATTCTAGACCCTTGGCAGGGGTCAAACTGTCAAGTCTACACCCTGGGCAGGGGTCAAACTGTCAATTCTACACCCTGGGCAGGGGTCAAACTGTCAAGTCTACATCTTGGGCAGGGGTCAAACTGTCATTTCTACACCCTTGGCAGGGTTCAAACTGTCAAGTCTACACCCTGGACATGGGTCAAACTATCAATTCTACACCCTGGGCAGGGGTCAAGCTGTCAATTCTACACCCTGGGCAGGGGATAAGCTGTCATTTCTATACCCTGGGCAGGGGTCAAACTGTCAATTCTACACGCTGGACAGGGGTTAAGCTGTCATTTCTATACCCTGGGCAGGGGTCAAACTGTCATGTCTACATCCTGGGCAGGGGTTAAGCTGTCATTTCTATATCCTGGGCAATAGTTAAGCTGTCATTTCTTTTCCATGGACAGAGGTCAAGTTGTAATGTCTTTACCATGAGCTGATTTCAAATCGTCATTTTATTATCCCTTATAAAAAAAAAAAAAAAAAATTCTTCGAAACTTCGTTTTCAGCCCTCACTCACCGGACAAAATGTGGTATCTCTTATCTTTGCCCAAACCTTTTTCAAATGATTGTACAAAGAGGGGCAACTGTTGACACCCCATTTTGTCCGGGCCGTTTACACTTAATTAAAATACAGCAATTGGACCCGCATGACACACCTAAATTCGACTTGACTCGTTTAAATCCAATTAAATATGTGTTGGCTCAATTATGCTTAAAAGGCCCGATTAAATTCAATCGGCCCAATTAAGAACCAATTGTGCTCAATTAAATTTAATTAATTCGATTAAATCCGATCAAGTTCAATAAAGCCCAATTAATTCATTAAATTTCAATTCATTTCAATTTAGTTTAATCGGACACATTTAAATCAAAATGAATATTTATATGAGTCATATGCAAAATCATTTAATCATAAAAATCAAAATCTTGCATCATAGGGGCTGGTTATGCCAACGATCACAATGGTGGATTAAACTTCGCAAAATCTTGAGGGGTCATTGTTGCAAAATAACAAAGAAGTGAATTTTTGTTGTAATATAGGCAAGTGGGTATAGTTGGAGATCCTCAAATGAAGGAGGAGGTTTTGGGAAATGATAGGCTATATAAGAGGGACCCGGAGTGAGAGAAAGGAGGATCAAAAAAAAAAAGAAAGAGAGAGATAGATAAGGAGGTTGAAAAAGAAAGAGAGAGAGTTGGTAGGTGAGAGAGAGAGAGAGAGAGAGAGAGAGAGAGAGAGAGTGACCGAAAAAGAGAGAGATCAGGAGTGAGAGGGACAGGAGATCAGTAGAGAGAGAGTGATCAGTAGAGAGAGACCAGGAGAGAGAGAGAGAGATTAGGAGAGAGAGAGAGAGAGATAGAGGAAGAAGAAGAGAGATCGCCCGAACACACACACCACCATCCGAGCCTATCTCCGGCGGAACAAGCATCCACCCCAACATCTCCAGGCTCTTGTGACGCCAACCTCGCCACCGTAGGAACCTCCGCTGCCGCACCGAGCTCCGGCCGTCAATACATCCGAAACATCAAAACACCAACTCCTCGATCCACGTCCAAAACTCGAGGTAACCTCAAAATCATCTCTACTTCGTATAGATCACACGACGCTGCCGTGGCTTCGCCGCCGGCGAGCCACGGCGGCGAAACGATTTAAATAACTTTTAAAACCGAAATTACACCTATGTATATCTCCCCTTACGGACGTCGAAATATAATTTAGACATCACCATTGAATTCAGGACCCTTGAGAACCTTAGGAACGACCCTAGTGGCGGCGAACGGTCACCGCCGTGAAAAACGACCGAAAACCTCACACCCACGAAAACTCATTAAATGAGGCCTCTAATCCGATTTTTGACGTCACCAACGCGTCCGGGACGGCCGAAAATCCTTGGGATGACTCCCGGACGGCCGCCGGCGGCGTTTAAAAAAAAAATGAAAAATGCGATTTCTGCCCTTAACGGGTTGAAGACGACCCAAACCGGTCGGATCTGCGCCCGAAACCCGCATCCGCAACCCGCTTACCCGTTTCAGCGAAAATTAAAGAGCGCGTCGTTTTAAACGACCGATCGCGTCCGTCCGCGCGCGCGCGCGGACGCACTCGATCACGAGGGGCTTAGCCCCGCGCGTGTCTGGTCCGAGTCATGTCGGCCGGTCGAGTCCAGATGCGAGCCATTTCGCGCGGTCGAACCATTTCCCGAGCCAAGTCGCGCGGACGAGCCGTTTTTCGAGTCCGTTTCATCCGATCGAGCCATTTACCGAGCCAAAACACAGGATTGAGCCCAATACCGAGCCAGATTGCATAAATAGGCTTATTATTGAGCCAATTTCATTTTAAATTGAGCCAATTTGATCTAATTCAACTTATTTGGGATTAAAATTAATTTAATGATATTTTTAAACTAATCGTGAAGGTTTTTATGGGTTATAGGTGTATACTTGTAATACAAAATAAAATATGGAGGTGTATACTTCCAATTTTTACTTTCTTTTAAAATTTGATATTTTATAAAATCAAGAATTTTGAAATTGTGCATGAGTTTTATGGGTTATAGGTGTATACTTGTAATCCAAAAATAAAATATGGAGGTGTATACTTCCAATTTTTACTTTCTTTTAAAAATTTTGATTATTTATATAAAATCAAGAATTTGAAATCTGTGCGTGAGTTTTATGGGTTATAGGTGTATACTTGTAATCAAAAAAAAAATATGGAGGTGTATACTGCCAATTTTTATTTTCTTTTAAAATTTGATAATTTATAAAATTAAGAATTTTGAAATTGTGCATGAATTTTATGGGGTTATAGGTGTATACTTGTAACCTCAAAATAAAATATGGAGGTGTATACTTTCTAAAGATTTCGAATCAACATTGATTTTGCAAACACAAAATTTTGACGGTATACATTAACCCGATAAACAATAAACAACAAATACATGTAACTCATTTAGAATTAGAGGTGTATACTTCTAAATTTTAAGGAAATTACACGACTCAAAAACATAATAAAACTTTTTGGGCGATGATGAGGAAACGATACGGCGCTGAGCCCAACCTTAATTAAACAAAATTATTTTTACAAAACCCTTCTCGACATTAAGCATCGCTCGACACGCACAATATTTATATATTTTATTTTCTCTAATTCTCATATTATAAGTAAATCGACATGTTTGAGATTTAATCCTTCCTATCTATATAAAGTAAAAAGGAGGATAACGGTGTATACTGTTATTTCTACTTTTTAAGTTTATATAAATAGGGAATTTGAATGTGGATAATAGATGAACAAAGTGGTATATACTCCTTTGTATTTCTATTATACATATTTGAGGAGATTAAATCCCTTTTAAATAATAGAAAGTATGATTACAAGATCGGTGTATACTGATTTTTTTTAATCGTAAATTCTATTATTTAAATGCCTCTATTAAATGTTAAAAGGAGAAATGAGTGTATACCCATTGTCTTTTAAACATTATTGTTGACGACCTTAAAAGTCGATATACTTATAAAATCAAAAAAATATAAGAAACACAAAATTTGCACAACCATCTATAGAGTACTCTCTTTCGAGGGGCGCTGTGTAGGTGTTTCTGTCTTCCCCACACGTAACCAACGAACGAGCCTTAAGAATCTCAAAAGTGCCTATCCGGTTTCCTAATTTTTCATAAAAATTAGGTGGCGACTCCAAAAACCCCTCTTCCCCCTTTACGGAGGAAGGTCGTCAACATGGGGTCGCCCCTACCGTGAGTGTTGTGGCGTATGGAAAACCCGACGACAGCGGGCGAAAGCCTTGGTAGGAGTGTAGGTGTCTGGAACTACCTTAGTCCAAGCAGGGTTAGGTGCCTTAGCTAGGGAGTTCGTGTCGGACCTACCTTACCTAAATGAACAATAATGACTAACTACGATGGGGTTAGTTGATCATGCTGACTTAATAAAGAGGATGCATTATTGGTTGGTCGGGTGATTATTATTGCTACGAGCTAAAGCATGCTTATTGTTTTATTGCATATGTGATGAATATGCTTGTTGCCGTATATGATGATGATGTTGTATATGCTTCTGCTCTCTTGTGTGCGGTGTTACATTGGTGCTCCAAGAGATGACACCGATGTACCGCTCACTGAATCGAAGGATGTTGGGTTGTCGGGGTCAAAACCACATCAGATGCGCAGCGGAAATTTAAAAATTTTTAATACATAAGTACCGTGTACCCGAATATAGGATCACATTGGTATGCTATAATAATCGAAACATCCACATCGCATGTAAATAATAAGCATGACGCAATAAAATTAATCTAATTAATTTATTACGATCCTATCATGCTTCTAACGCGGTACGAGTTTTATCGAAATACCTTGGCGAGTCGCACACGCCGCGTAATGGTTCTCAGATTCTGATGAATAGAGCCGCGAAATTACCCGGCCTCTAATGCTAGTCCACGCTGAGACGATCGCGAAACCGAAATTGATTTTAATCAAATTAAAACCGATATTGGGCCTTGAACAGTTCGGCCCGTCACAAGCTTGAACCCGTGATGAACAGTACCTTCTTCTTCCTCTTCCTCGGCTGCAACTACCGACGCTCCTGATCACCGTCCGATGCTCACCTGCGACGCTCGCCGGCGCTGTCCCTGCTCAGCAACCCATTAACGTCGCCGTCGTCTTCTCAAGCCGCCGGCGCCTGCGCTTTGCTGAAAACTCCCGTCGATGCAACAATTACACGCGACGGCCAGACGCTGCAAATTCGCCGGAGGTTCAGGTCGTCCTCGTCGGCTTGCTGAGGCGAGGAGCGCGAAGGTTCGTCGGAGTTCCAGGTGCTATGCCGTCGGCCGGAGCTTTAATGGAACGGTGCTGTCAACCGGAGCTTCACCGAGCGCGGTAGCTTTAGCTCTCAAGCTCGCCGTCGTCACACGACGGAGGAGGAGGATGGTGGTGGCGGCCAACCGATCAATGGAGGAGGTCAAGCCGTGCTAGCGGCCTAGGGATCCCTCGTCACAATCGGCGCCGTCGGCTTCTCTTTTCATACGGGAGAAGAAAACTGTATATGCATATATATATATATCCATATATTACAGAATAAATCCAAGCTTTTGCAAAACGGCACTCAAGCTTTTGCAAAAACTTAGGTCCAACACTTTGGACATTGGCAAAAGCAGCCCCTCATGCACAAATTTTCGGTTTTTCGCGATCGCATCTCATTTGCGTGTGACCCATTAGGTTCAGTACCACGCCGACAGTGAATAAATAGTTAATTCAACTAATTAACAAATAATTAATTCAACCAATTAATTATATTTATTCCAGATCATGGTAACGTCTAGCCAACGTGCCACGACCCACCCGTGTGTATGAATATCAAATATTCATCACCTTTGAAACCTTTTGTGTGAATTAGTTCCCATCCCTATATCCTTCTGTTCCTTCTCTAACATCCCGATGAGTTTAAAGAGTATGGATATCCGTCAAACCTAAATATAGCGCATCAAATTAATCTGTTCTTAATAGATTTGCTCGTCTGTGACATTAAAGAATATTTCTTAATTCACATCGACCTCGGCCAAGGGATTTTTCTGAGCTAGTTCTATTCAAAGACACATAGGATGTTCTCCTCCTTTATGGAGGTGACAGATTCTCGTATTGATTATCATTCTATCTTCATGTGCTGTTATTTATTTACCCAGATGGTTCCCCCCTTTGCTACAGTTGAGCTAATACTTTGGAAACACACTAAATGACATAAATCATACACACATAAGATACTATGATAAACTCAAGTCTGAGGATCAGCAATAACTATCACCACTGAAATTACCATTGACAGACTTCCATTGGTATTCTTCGAGTAGTCAGTTCAGTGAAACTCATTCATCCAAGAGCATCTACACACTTGCTTTCAGTGTCACTTACACGCGTAGTAATTGAGATCACTACTCTCATCGTATGAGCAAGCAAGCTGTGTATAGTCTTTACCGGGTGACATTGAGCCCCTACTAATGCACCTATGACTAAGAACATTCTGGACTTAGGTTTACAAGACATTAGGTCTCATTATCATGATCAACTATCATGATCCTAATTCTGTCGCCTTAGTCCATGGGGTTTATCACATACATTCATACAACATATTAAACATGACGATGCGATAAATAAATAGATAACCATAATCAAGTAAATCAAAAAGGTTTATTACAAAAATATGTTCGCCAAAATATCCAATATTATTGGCTTTTAGGGCATTTACTCTTTCAATCTCCCACTTGCACTTAAAGCCAATCGCTCATGCGTCTCACGTCCATCTTGTCGAAATGGCTCTCAAACGTTTTTTTTGAGAAAGTGCCTTAATAAAAGGATCAGCTATGTTATCTTTTGTGTCAATCTTTTGTATCTTGGAATTTGCATTTTGATTTTGGTTTAAATGGTTTCCGAAAATACTTTTGATGCTTTTAGGGTCTTGTATAAATGTATTAAGAGGCTTAGCACCTCCAAATCCTTCAGAAAAATACAGATTGAGCAGGTATTTCCGAAAATATTTTTCCAAACTTTTGTTATAAAAGTTTTATGATTTGGACCAAAGGTTGTCCAAGATATTTTGGTATCAATGGAGGAGATTAATATCTTAAGATCTTTGACAAGCTTAGTCGGCACTCGGGGCGGGTTCCACCTCCTCCGTGGGTATTTGCCGGTGTCGAAAGTTTCGAGCTCGGCTCAATCCTCGTTTACATGGTTTTATACGCATAAGCTTCCGCATTGTGAACTCCGTTTTGAGTCCTTCTTCCTTGGCCGTCGCGGCCCCTGGGTCGAGGGTCGTGACAGCTTTTATGGTATCAGAGCTTGGTGTAGCTTAATGCTTCATAGAAACTAAAACTTGTTAAAAATGATGGGGCGTGCAAACGAGTGCTAAGACGATTAGAATAAATAGTTAATTTCGGTTCGTTGTGGTTGCAGGATGCCACCACGCGGACGACCTCGTCGTGCCCCTGGTCAGGGTGAGCAGGATCCGCAGCCCGCTGGTGCGGATCTCGCTAGGGTGATTCAGAAGTGGTAGCGGCAGTGTTGTTGGCTGAGCGACAAGCCCAGCAGGCCGTACCTCCGACAGTAGAGCTAGTGCCAGCAATTGTTCAGGCCGATCCAGAAGCAGCGCCAGCTCCTGCTGTGGATCCGAGAAGGAAAGATTATCTTGATTATTTGAGCCATTTTCAGAAAAGGAATCCGCCGAAATTTGATGGTAATGCGGACACCAACAAGGCCGATGACTGGGTACTTGACATGGAGAAGAATTTTGAGATCCTGATGTGTCCAGATGAGTATCGGATGGCTTTGGCTACCTCAACTTTCACCGGCGCAGCAGAGTAGTGGTGGAGAAGTGTAAGGGGCAGTTTGAGCAGTTCGGTAGTTGGACCGATTTCTTAGTGCTATTCCGCCGACAGTACATTTTAGGGACTGTGAAGTGGCAGAAGCAACGAGAGTTCGAGCATTTGAGACAGGGAGTGATGTCCGTCTGGGAATACCACACAAAGTTTGTTTCCTTATTCCAGTATGTTCCCTATCTTTTGGCCGATGAGGAGAACTTAGCGAGAAGTTTCCGTGATGGTTTGCGAGGGGAGATAATGAATAATATGGGTGGTGACGAGTTTCCTACCGTGCATGAAACCCTAGTGAAAGCTCAAAATATCGAAGCAGACTGGAAAAGGTACACAGCGGAGAGGTCACAAGCCGATAAGAACGGAAAGGCCAAGCAATGGCCGAAGAAGAGGAAACAGGGCGAAGCCACCGATACCCGCACCACTCCAAGTGGGGAGGCTAACAAGCAAAAATGGAGACCGGATATTGAATGCTTCAATTGCCACGAGAAGGGACATGTAAGCCGTGTTTGTCCGAAGCCGAGACAGTTCAGGTGCCAGGATGGATCGCAGCAGCCCACGCTGTTACAGATGCTGCAGCCACCACAATGTCAGGTAGTGGGCTGGGCAGCCGCCGAGAGTGCAGGGCAAGGTGCACGCGTTGACTAGTGAGGAGGCAGGCGGGAGCTCTTCGGCCATCACAAGTACCTTATCAGTTTGCAGCATTCCAGCATTTACCTTGTTTGATTCTAGTGCTACGCATTTCTTTGTTTCCGAGAATTTTGTTGTTAGATTGCCTGGCCGATATCTTGTGTATGATTACTTATTTGAGATTACCACTCCCGTGGGTCATGTTTTGTTGGCCGATAGTTGCTACCGTGGGTGTGAGATCCGAGTAGGGGACCGTTTGTTACTCGGCGATTTGATTGTGCTTGACTTATCCGATTTTGATGTGATTTTGGGTATGGATTGGTTAGCCGAGCATTTTGCTAGGATTGATTGTCGCGCCGGGGCGATTACGTTTAGGATTTCGCGTACTCCTAAATTTCACTTCTATGGTGATAAGTCGGGGAAGGGTGTCCCGATTATTAGTGCCTTGAAGGCGAATAGACTTTTAGAGCGAGGTTGCTCGGGTTACTTGGCATACCTGTTGAACCGGCATGTTGAGGCAGGTCAGCTTGAGGGTATTCCGATTATGTGTGAGTTTCCTGATGTATTTTTAGAGGAGTTGCCTGGATTGCCGCCGGAGCGTGAGACTGAGTTCCGGATTGACTTAGTGCCTGGAGCCGCGCCCGTCTCCAACGCACCTTATAGAATGGCACCGGCAGAATTAGCAGAGTTGAAGACCTAGTTAGGCGAGTTGTTAGCTAAGGGGTTCATCCAGCTTAGTTCGTCACCGTGAGGTGCACCGGTGTTGTTTGTGAGAAAGAAGGATGATAGTCTACAGATGTGTGTAGATTACAGGCAGTTGAACCAGTTGACGATCAAGAGCAAGTATCCATTGCCGCGGATAGACGACTTGTTCTCGAATATAGATCTGAGGTCCGGATATTATCAGTTGAGATAGGCCGCCGTGTTCTCGAACAATTTTACTTACGAAGTTTACAAAGAAGATCTACAACATCAGAAATGCATATCCAGAAATGACGAACTAGAGTAGTTTTGAAAGACACCAATCAGCAATGAAAAAAAAAATGAAAAAAAAGGGATGTCGGGGCAATGGCTTTTTGAATAGTCGGATTGACCGAAAACCCACACACAGCAAATTTTCAGCATAAGATTTTTCACGATTCAACATGAAATCTTTTAGCCAATTCATATTTTCTTTTTGCATAAAATCTTTGACAAACATCAATTTGTAACAAAATAAAATTTTCTCATTCCCAAAACTAATTTTTACATTATCAAGCAACAAAATAAAATTTTCTCATTCTAGAACATCAGAAACTTGGCATTTAGAACCAACTGTATTCCATGATTATAATTTTCAACATTTTAAATTCTTGAACCGACCATGTTCCAACACGAGACGATCGATTTAATTTAAAAATTTCCCTTTAACCGTCTGAGTTTTCACGAGACGACTGATCTCAATTTTAAATTTCACTTAGAAAATTTTATTTTGAACCGACTGTGTTTCATTCGCAAGACGACCGATCTCCTTTTAAAATTTTTCTCTTGAAACGATTGTATTCTATAAAAAAGCCGATTGTGCTCATTTACAAATTCTATCTTGAACCGACTGAGTTCCATCGAAAGCCGACTGTGCTCATTTTCAAATTCAACCTTGAACCGATTGAATTCCATGAAAAGCCGACTGTGTTCATTTTCAAAATTTACCTTGAATCGACTAAGTTCCATCGAAAGCCGACTGTGCTTATTTTCAAATTCAACATTGAACCGATTGAATTCCATCAAAAGCCGACTATGCTCATTTTCAAATTTTACCTTGAATCGACTAAATTTCATCGAAAGCCGATTGTGCTCATTTTCAAATTCAACCTTGAACCGATTGAATTCCATCAAAAGCCGACTGTACTTATCTTCAAATTTTAGCTTGAATCAACTGAGTTCCATCAAAAGCCGATTGTGCTTACTACAACAAAAATCACTTTTATAAGCCAATTTTTAAAAGGCAACCAAAATTCAGTCTCTAAAAATAACATTCTATAGCCGAATTTCAGTTGGCCTAAAAAATATCACTTTTTGCAGCCATATGTATTTTAGCCTTTAAATAGAAAATTTTTTGAGGCCAAACTACTTTTTTGGCCTTCGATTATTTAACATTCTAAAGCCAAAATAAAATTGGCCTTAAATTATTAAATATTTTGAAGCCAACTTTGGTTATCCTCTAATAGATTATCTTCTGATGCCAAACAATTTGTTGGCTTCAAAAGGTTTATTTTTTAAGGCCAAGAATATTTAATTGGCCTCTAATGTTTTAACTTTTGGAATCTAAAATAATATTGGCTTTAAATTATCAAACATTTTACATCTAAAATGTAGTTTATATTACAACAAAAATGTTAAATGGCGACTATATTATCAACAAGCTAACTAAATTTAGTCGTTAAAGAAGAGTTTTGTATTTCTAAGTTCAATTTTGCTAATAAGTGAAGTATCATATAGCGTTTAGTTTTTTATGCCTTACTCTTGGGCACTTTTCTTTTTTATTTTAGTCTTTATTATTGTCATTATTAGTGACTATATTTAAATTTTAGTCATTAATTTTTTTTTAAAAAAAGGACTAAATGTAGTTTAATCATTGATGTTTCGTTTACCCACGGCTAAACTAGCCATTTAGTCACAAGTGACTTAGGCTTACAACAACTACGAACATATTTAGTCACATTTCGAAAACTTTCGCAGCTAAACAAATACTTAGTCACTAATCACCTAATAATTAGAGACTAAAATTGGGTTAGTCATGAAATCCATCATTTTAACAACTAACTAGGTATTTAGTCGTGGATACAACAAATTAGCAATAATACTTCTTGATTTAGTAGTAGAAGGCTCTAGTCAAATACGAAGTGTTAATTTAGTGTTTATTGTCCACAATATAGCAATAATTGATTTTGTTGAAATACATAAGATCCAATAAATGTTTATTTTGTTTAACATAAATCGATAAAGTTCAGATAATTATTCTTGTTTAATTATCTTTTTTCATACGTTTATACAGGTAATACAAAATTTTTATTTTTGTTTTCTAAAATATCATTGCTTTATGAAGCCTAAATTGAAATGCAAATCCTATTGTACATATTCATCCCAAAAAGACACGTATAAAAAGAAAAAAAACTAATATTTTTTTTATGGAACGTGTAACAATCATATAAAAAGAAAAAGAAATCTGTGATAATATACATAGTTGCTTATTTGCCTATTTGATTAGTATTGTATTACTATATAAATTCTGGGCGGGTGATTTAAATTTGGAAAAAAAAAGCTTGGCCTTTTGCTCATCCCGCCTGCCCAATCAAAATTTATAAGGCTCAAATTTTAATGTCCTCCGCCATCCCATTAAATTTACTTACTTCCCCTCTCTGTCTTACTTCCTCTATGCTGTTCTGTTTCTCTAACTTGAAGCATCTCAGATCTCGTACCGCCTAAGATCGAGTTGCCACCACCGCTCCGTGGGCGCCCTCGATCTGTTGCCGTCGATGATAAGCCACGGTATGTCGACGTCGTTGCGACATGTACTTGCTAATCCTCCTCCCCGTGATTGTGATCCTCCTCACCGTTACAGCTGAGTTAGATCTTACTGTCGTTCTTCGTTCTCCTCCACCATTGAATCTGTTTGCCGCCAATGGCTCAGCTCCTCCACCCCACCCACGCCGACGGTCAGATCTGAAGGGCCTCTTACAACGACTCAACTTCCTCCAATTAGACGAGTTTTTTCAAGCTTGTTAATCTCTATTCCCGATCTTTTTTTTTTCTTTTTTTTAGGGCAAAGTTGCAAGTGATTTGATCCATTTTTTGTGCTCCACTACAACCTTCTTGCTAAGTTTTTTTTTTTTTTTTTTTTTTTTTAACTCAACATAATAAGTAATTCTTTGATTTCTAGTGATGTATAGAGCTTCAAGCAAGATAATTTAGTTGTCTTTTTAGGTCTGATTTTATTTTCTTAATGTTTAAGCTTACAAATTTTGATCTGAAGAGATCTATTCTCAATACAGCTCATGTGGTATGAAATTGTTTGATCTCTAGCTGTATTTTTTTTTAATACTGTTGTCGGGCTCATATTTCATATCAGATCAAAACTTTGAGATATGTTGTGGAATATATACATTATTGTGGCTATGCAGTTTATATTATTAGTTGTGTTGAGGAAGTGAGCATTGAGCTACATATATATGATCTAGTTTGAGCTGCATATGCAGGAATTATCCCTGTTTTTGTTGCTTCAGTGATATGTAATGCGCAGCTATGAATGTGCTATTTGCCATAACCGTATCGTGTAACTTTCACTCCATTCACTAGGAATATAAATCTGTCGAGTGTTTTGATTACCATGTCATCCTGCCAATAACTTTTACTCTATTTTAGCTATGTATGTGCTGAAGCATACGACCCAATACTATGTAATAGTCTTTTTTAAAACTCTGCATTGCAACATATATGATGCATTTTATTTCTCTTTGTCAAGGATATAAGGTGGACCTTGGCTTTGCTCGGTTGCTCCACATGAAGTGGTTCATATGTTTGGTAGTCCTCTTTATTTCTTCCTACATCAGGAGTCTAAATTTTCACTGTTTTGTACTTTGTGATAAGATGAGACAGTAAAGATAGTAATAGATACAAAAGTGTTTGGATTCCTGATGTTGTTCAGAACAGTCTAGCTTTCTTTTTCGTCTAAATCACATAGCGATATATAGGATTGTCTACCATATGTTTAAATCTGTTTTAATTTCTTATGCAGACTTGATGTGTAGCAAGTGAGAAATGATGATTGGAACCCATTGTGGATTCACTGAATTTGCCGCATTGCTGAATTCAAGTTTGGTAATCTCTAACAACAAATCTCTTTTTTTCGTTTTTTTTTTCAAATTTGGAATAATTGCAAGTGAATTGATATTTTCATACTCTGCATCCTTCTTGCTAGAATTTCTGAACTTGCAATAACATAATTCTTGTAAAGGTGGCTTCAGATGATTTAATCCAGACAGGAAGAATAGGTGTTGCCATAGGGTACATAATTTAATGCTCAAGAAGGATGTCGTCGCGCGTACAAGCAAGTGGCCGGGTACTGCTCCCAACTCATTTTCTCAATCCCAGATAAGCTTAAATTCTTTGTTCATATATTTAACGCATGTTGCTATTCTTAACCATCAATGAGCACATTAGTCATATTTTCCATGTCTTTGCAGATAGAGCTATTGGAAATGCAAAAGAACAAGGTATCTACAAACCTTAAAATAATTTTGATTAAATCCTAAAGAATTCTGGTTTGTTGACTGCTGCTACTAACTTAAGTCTTTCCTTCTTCTGTATATGATTGAGTGAATATGTATGTCTTTTGTAGTATTAGCCTTTTCATGTATGCCTTTTGTAAGTCATACAATACAGGAGGATGGAAGATAATGAGGCATTTGAACTTCTTCTATAACAATGATTTCATATTATGCAAACTGTTGTGATGTTTTTATAGAACTTCTTTACAGTATTTTTGTGTATTTTAGATTCTTTTGATCTTTGAAGTAATTTCTCGAAAGCAAGCATATTCTTTCGTACATTAGTCAACATCCATATGAATTTGCTAAGGATCACATCAAACTCGTTCTTTAGTGTGGTACTTATTGTGGATACATTCATTTTTTCTATTGCAGGTCTATTAATGAGACGAGCAGACGGCGCTCCATCATGAGACGACTGATCTCATTTCTCACTTTATTTCGAGCCGATTGTGCTCCATCACGAGACAACTGATCTCATTCTCATTTTATTTTGAACCGACTGTGTTCCATCATGAGACTATTGATCTCATTTCTGACTTCTCTTCGAGTCGACTGTGCCCCATCACGAGACGACTGATCTCATTTCTCATTTTTCGAGCCGGCTGTGCTCCACACTAAATGTGACTATCTCAATCCAAATCTTAGCTTGAGCCGACTGTGCTCCATCATAAGACGACTGATTTCATTTCAAATTGTACCTTGAGTCGACTGTGCTTTACTATAGGACGACTGATCTTATGATCATCATCGATTTTCTACCCCTGAGTCGACTGTACTTTTGGGACATTTCTGTCATTGGGATAACTGATCACATGACCATCAACTGATCACATGACCGTCAAATTTACGTTCGAAGTCGACTGTACTTCGAGGTCATTCACTCATAAGATAACTACCATTTTGGTCAAAATTTTATTTTAATTCCTGAGTCGACTGTACTCTTGTAGGACGATTGTTCCCATGATTACCTTTATCCTTAAAGTCGACTGTGCTTCAGGATCATCTTATCAGGCGTAGTTCTCGTGATAAACATTTCTTTTTCTTTAGATTCTGTACGGATTCTGAGGAACATTTTTATGAGACGACATATCTTATCAAAAAATTTTCAAAAACCCAAAAAAAAGACAGTGCGCTAGAACAAAAAAATCTCTAACTCGCTCATCGGACAAAATGTGATATCTCTTTATCTTTGCCCAATACTTCACCGCTTGATGTAGAGTATAGAGTTCTTTGTCGTAGATTGGATAGTTCAGTTACGCCCCTTGTAACAACTCAGAATGATACGCTATGGGTCTTCCATCTTGCATTAAAACAGCCCCTATCGTGTTGGGTTATCGGGGTCGAAAAACACATCAGATGCGCAGCGGAAATTTAAAAATTTTAATACATAAGCCCCGTGTACCCGAATACAGGATCACTTTGGTATGCAATAATAATCGAAACATTCACATCGCATGTAAATAATAAGAATGACGCAATAAAATTAATCTAATTAATTTATTACGATCCTATCATGTTTCTAACACGGTACGGCTTTTATCGAAATACCTTGGCGGGTCGAACACGCCACGTAACGATCCTCGGATTCTGATGAATTGAGCCGCGAAAGTACCCGGTGACGCAGGGAAGGATCGATAGAACAAGCCTAAATCTTCGTTTAGACTTAGAAAATAGATACGAGCAAAAGCTCCAGAAGATAAACTTCAGAAATTTTGATAAAATGATAGCTCCTTTTGCATTCCCTCTAAACTCGTACATATAGAGCATAAAAAATAATATTAATGCAGCCATTAATTGGAAACGGTACGAGCTAAATGACACACTTAATATAGCATCTGTATGGTATATTAACAACATAAGAACTACTCTTAATGATAGAGACATAGATTAACAACTGGAACTCTCGATTCTGACCATCTACCGGGCTGCCATTCGTGTCGGTCCAGTCCCGATCTCCCGATATCCCGATACCGAACTACTCGAGCTTGTCTAGCCTGAACTCCCGAGCTCCAGTGATCCCGAGGTTGAACTGCTCGTGTTTGTCGGGGCCCGATATCCCGAACTGACCTTCTTCTGTGTCGAGACCCGATCTCCAGAACCTATTTTCTTCGTCTTCTTCTCGGGCTTGTCTCGATCATACCTCTCCAGATATGCATCTGCGATTTCCTCCACATCACCCGGCCTCTAATGCTAGTCCACGCTGAGACGCTCGCGAAACCGAAATCGATTTAATCGTATTAAATCGGAATTGGGCCTTAAGATCGAATCAAGGCTCGGCCCGTAATGAACAGTTCCGTCTTCTTCATCTTCTTCTCCCGTGCGCAGCCTACCGCCAACGGCTGTCCAAGCTTCGCGTCAGTGCACGCCGGCACGACTTCGGATCAGCTATCAAACACAGCCTCCTTCGTCTTCCCAAACCGCCGAAGCGCACGCCGCCGTGAACGGTGGTCTTTGCAGTCGGTTTCGTGCAACCTTTGCACGTCGG
>MJHO01000531.1:0-13129 GCA_002076135.1 Xerophyta viscosa | reverse complement strand
TTTAGGGCATTTACTCTTAGGACTTATCGGAGAGATCCATGGCGTCCACCTACCGGTATTTATCAATCGAAGCTTCCCGCGCAGTCGATTGTGGCGTCTAAGGCGTATACCGACTGGTTCTTGCGTCTCTCTATAGGCAACGGGTCTAGGTGCCGGCGTATTCCGAAGGTTCTTGCCTCCTTATAGGCAAGGGTCGAGGAGCCAACCCACGGGAGTTATCGGTAGAGTAGAATAGTCTAAAAGTAGTAGTTTAGCCTGATTCTAGAAGTCTTGGGAACCTTCGACAATCAAATTGAAGGATTGGAGCAACAAGAGAATCGGAGCAAGTCGAGTTCAGATTCGAGGAGCATCCGAATCGCATCATCTGGTATCAGAGCACAGAATTTAGATCAGGTGTTTTCGAATTTTTTTTTTTAAATTTCTGAAGTTTTTGTAGTTCTTCGTCCTAAGTGAAAAAAAAAAGTGACAAAGTTACTGTTCTGTGAACAGTACCGAGAAAAAAGAAAGAAGAAAGAAAAGGAAAAGAAGGCCAAGTTCAAAGTAAAAAAAAAAAAAAGGTGGAAGAATTTGTTTGTTGTGTATAGGTGGGTCTTACACCTAATACCAACAAAGAAATTCTTGAACCTTCGAATTGCTAGCCATCGAAAACTCGAAATCAAAAGAGTTAGGTTAGAATTCTAGGTTTATCTTTGGATTATCACGAAAGATGTCCTAAGTTGGCGTTAGGGTTCTCTTCTTGACTTGTCTTATAGTTCGATAAGAACCAGCAGAGAGTTTCTCATAAGTGGAAAAAGGCAGTGTGGTAAGATCATTAGAGGGAAAAAACCAATTGAGTACACCACGAGTGAATTGAACGAAAATCCACGTGAGGGAGCGAAGTGAGGCAAGTTTATTTATTTTTAGAAACTCTTAATTGCAGGAAAGATGTCTCATAAATCATACGCTTATCACAATTTGGAGGTCTTTGATCCGAAACTAACGATGGAGGCTATAATGGGCCAGATGAGGAGGATGCAAGAACGATTGAATCAGTTAGAGGAAGAGTGCTGGAACGACCTCAGCGCAACCATAGTACAAGGAGGCGAGAGGATTTCTATCCAAGAACGGCACGTGGGTAACTCCTATGACGACGAGTTGGAGGGTGATGAAGATCTTGATCCCTACGAAGGCGAATTCGATGGAGAAATAGAACTCGATTCTTGTGATGGCCATTGGAGATATAGATAGAATCGAGGGGATCGAAAGAAGGAGGACCACAATTTAGAGAGCATCAAGATGAAGATGCTAACTTTCTTAGGAAAGAACAACCCAAAAGCATACTTGGAGTAGGAGAAGAAGGCGGAAATAGTGTTCGGCTATCATAGATACTCTGAACTTAAAAAGGTAAAACTCGCCACTACAGTGTTTACTGACAATGCATATGCATGGTGGGATCAGGTGACAGTAAGCAGGAGGAGGAACGGAGAACGCCCCATTTAGACATGGGAAGAGTTGAAGATGGTAATGCGAAAACGATTCCAACCGAGCCACTACTACTGAGGGCGCTACCAAAGATTGCAGGAGCCTGAAGACAACAAAAACTGTGATTGGAGATATGAGCAAACCAATGAAGTTAGGAACCAAAAGTTGCTGACATATTCGGGTCGTATGAACGAAAGAAGTACGAAGACATGTCGCACAGATTTAGGGAGTAGCAAAAGAATAAGTGTAGCAGTATACAACAAGCTGATTCGAGTTCTGTATGAGATACTTACTTAGCACTGAAGAAAGAAAAAGAGAGAAAAGAGAGGGAGAAAGAAATGAGTAAGAAAATACAAGAAATTGAGAGTGATGAGAGAGAAAGAGAGTTAGAACAAGATAGTAAAGAAAGAGGAAAAGAAAAAGAATTGGAGTGTGATTTGAGTGTGCAAAAAGAGAGAGAAAATGAGTTAGAGAAAGAAAACAATAGTAAAAGAGAGAATGATGAGGACAAAGAAGAGAAAAAAGAAAATTTAGAGCAGAGTGCTAACCTTTTTCCTATTTGTTTGTCTAATTCTTTTGATTGTCTATTGCATGACAGTTGTTCAACGAAAAATCCAGACGATCTAATCACTGATCAAATGATTAAGGAATGGCACGATTTGGGGCGACCACCTAAAGGATACAAAGGAAGAAACATGGCAATTGAACAAGGTCCAAATAGTATTCAACACGATAACGGTAACCTATCCTATTGTTAGGTTAGAAAACATGCCATTACTTTATCATCTTGATAATTGCTTAGATAACATGTTACATCTTTATCATGTTAATTGCATCAAGGACATGTGGAATGCATCACGTTGCTATTCTATTGATCACATGATATGTAAGTCGCATCCTCATCATATTATTTGCTGGAATAACGTGTTAGTTGATGTGTATAAGGCTTATGAAATTGATTTAAGGAATAGATACTTTCATAGAGGAGTGAAAGAGGGTAATGGATGTAATTTTATAATCAAATATGGGCAATGGAGAATTACAAGAATTTCTCGCACAAGAGGGGAACCAGAGAAATATGCCGGCGCAGAGACAGCGAGTAGAAGCCCCACAGGAGACAGAACCCCAGCATCAGGAAGCTAGAGCTGAAGTAATACATTTTATTGCTGGAGGTCCTGATTCGAGGCAGCCGAGCAGGAAGAGGAATTGTCGTCACCTCAGGAGGTGATTCAAATCGACCGAGGTGCTGCCAACCAGGAAGAAAGACGAGACATAACATTCATTGACGAGGAACTCGTTCCAGTAGAAGCCCTGCATGATGACGCTCTATTGGTTTCCATGATCATGGCAAATCGAGAAGTCAAAAGAGTCTTCATAGATACTTGGGCATCCTCCAACATCCTGTTTTATGATGCGTTTCTACGGATGGATCTAGGAGAAGACGCTCTGTCACCATTGATACAACTGTATATGGACTGGGGGGACCCAACATTATTCCCCGCGGCAAGATAGACATGTTGGTGACCATGGGTATTGAGCCGAAGTTGAAGACGGTATCAGTGACGTTCCTGGTTTTGGATATTTCCTCGGCGTACAACACAATTTTTGGTCGCCCCAGAATTAAAACATTTCAACTGGTAGTCTCTCTCCCACACCAGCGGGCTAAGTTCAAAACTGTCCGGGGCGTCGGTGAGGTTACGAGGGCAATTGGATCGAGGAAGCACGGCATTGCTACAAAGAATCGCTTTAAGAAAAGAGGGAAACACTCCCGATCGACGTGCTCGATTCTCAGGAAAGAGAACAAGATCGGCGAACCTGGCGACACAACATGCAAGGTTCCACTTGACCCGGAGAATTCAGAAAAATTCGTCTTGCAGGTCGGAGTAAAAACTGCAGTGGCAAGAATTCGAAGATTATATTGATGTTTTGCGAGACAATTGCCGATCTATATGCGTGGAAACCCTCCGACATTGCCAGGATTGAGCCCCGAGGTAATAACCCATTGAAATTGAACATTGGCCCTTTCTTTTAAACCGTGAAGCAGGATGAATGGAGCTTTGCTCTTGAGAGAAGTCGGGGATCAAGGCGGACTTGAGAAAGCTGCTAGATGCGGTTCATTCGCGAGTCAAATACCCGGAGTGGTTGGCCAACGATTGTCCTGGTCAAAAAAATTCTATCTGAAAATGTGCGGATGTGCATACTTACACGACCTGAACAAGGCATGTCAGAAGATAGTTATTCGCTACCTCGGATTATCACCTGGTGGACGCACAGCGGGGGCACGAGTTTGTCTTTAGCTTCATAGGAACGCCCTTCTCGAGGTACAATCAAGTGAAGATGCATCCAGATGATGAGGAGAAGACCAGCTTATCACCGATTATGGCACATATTGTTATACAGTTATGCCTTTCGGTCTGAAGAATGCCGGAGTAACATTCCAGCGTGGCATAGATATAGTGTTTGAGCCATTACTTAGAAAGACTGTAGAGGCCTATGTGGATGACATCTATTGAAGAGCAAACACAAGGAAGGACCATGCGAGGAGACCTTCGGAGCTGCCTTTAGATTAATGAGGAAGTACAACATGCGACTCAATCCAGAAAAATACGCATTCGGAGTATCAGCTGGCAAATTTTTGGGATACATGGTTACACCTCGGGGTATCGAGGTTCAACCCCAAAAAAGGATGAAAGCTGTTTATGGAGATGTCAGAGCCGAAGAATGTGACTGAAGTACAGAGGCTAGCTGGGGAGAATTACTGCTCTGGGGAGATTCAGGTCTTGCTCGGGAGACCGATGTGCGCCATTCTTCGAAGTTCTTAGGGGAGCCAAAGGAAAGATTAGCTGGAGTGAAAAATGCAGCCAGGCGTTTAAAAGGATTTGAGACTTATTTTATAGAACCTCCACTATTGTTGATCCCCAACTGGGTGAGACTCTCTTCTTATACTTGCCGTCTCTTCCGTGGCGCTGAGTTCTGTCTTGGTACGAGAAGACAACGGGATCTAGAGACCGGTCTACTACATCAGTAAAATCCTAAAAGACGCCGAGACCATATATACTGCCGCGAAGAAGTTAGATTTGTCATTGGTGATTACATCGGGACGACTTCGACCCTATTTCCAGGCACATACTGTATGTATACTCACCAATCAACCACTTCGTCAGATTTTGGCCAAACCGGAAGTCTAAGGAAGGCTAACGAAGTGGGCTATATAATTACTGGAATACGACATCGTATCTACGAGGCCGGCAATCAAAGCTCAAGTGCTGGCGGATTTTATTGTGGAGATGACAACCCCGGTGGAGTTACAAGAAGATACTGCGGCGCAAAGTACATCGGGAGAAAACTCTTAGATCCTTTACTCAGATGGATCCTCCACCACTGAAGGAAGTGGAGCTGGGTTAATACTCACAAGCCCCGGAGGGGCTCGGCTCGAGTACGCCCTAAAATTTTGTTTTTCTGCTACCAATAACGTGTCAGAGTACGAAGCCCTCCTCGCTAGAGCAAGAATCGCATGGCAACCCGGATCAACTCGGTTGAAGCTGTTCACCGACTCCAAGCTAGTAGTAGATCAAATCAATGGAGAATTTGGCGCAAAAGACTCGACCATGAAAGGCTCATCCAAAAGCTCATCCAAGTTAGTGTCAGGAGCCATCCGAGGTGCTCCAGCAACCATAATTCTTGAAGACCTTCAACACCCTGCCACCGAAGGAACTAAAGTCATTGACATATAAGCGAGGGATAGTTGGATGACACCCGTCATTCGACATCTTATCACTGGAGCCGTCCCGAAAGATAAGAAAGAGGCAGAAAAACTTATTCGAAGATCAGCGAAGTTTGTGATCATTGGAGATCATCTATACCGCAAAGCACATTCAGCTCCCTACCTGAAATGCGTTGGACCAGATATTGCTCAAGGCATTTTGGAAGAAATTCATGAGGGCATGTGTTCCAGCCATGTAGGAGCCAAGACACTGGCCCAAAAGGTATTTCGACAGGGATACTTCTGGCCTACCGTACTTGCTGATGCTGAAGCCTATGTTTTCAGATTAAACGATGCCAAATTCATGCAAAAATGCACCATGTTCCAGCGGAACCCATCAGCAACATCGCTGCTCCCTGGCCTTTCGCGCAATGGGGGATAGACATCGTGGGACCTCTGCCCACAGCTATTCACCAGAAGAAATTTTTGATCGTGGCGATTGACTACTTCACTAAGTGGATCGAAGCTGAGCCCACTGCCACTATCACTGGACGAGTGGTACAGAAGTTTCTGGAACACTCAATAGTCAGTCGGTTTGGTGTACCGAGGACTCTGATCAGTGACAATGGAAGGCAGTTTGACAGCCCCGAAGTGCGGGAATTCTGCGAGTACCTCAGGATAAGGCATAAGTTTACCTCGGTATACCACCCGCAAGCAAACGGACAAGTGGAGAACGCTAATCGCACAATTTTGGAGGGCTTGCGGAAAAGATTAGAAGGAGCCGCTGGAAACTGGGTTGATGTGCTACCACACGTCTTATGGGCATATCGGACAACACATCAAGTAACTACTTCTGAGACTCCTTTTAGCCTGACTTATGAAACCGAAGCGGTTGTCCCGGTAGAAATTGGTGAACCCTCTCTTCGGGTACTATATTTTGATGAAACGTCAAATGAAGAAAAGTTACGGTATAACCTTGATTTGCTTGACGAGAAGAGGGAAGTCTCCTTAATTCGGTCAGAAGCTTATAAACGCCGAGCTAGCCAGTATTACAATAGCAGAATGCCGAGATTTCAAGCTTGGGGACCTCGTTCTGAGGAAGATACAAATACCCGCTAACAAACTCGGGCCGAACTGGGAAGGACCGTATCGGGTACGTGAAGCACTTGGCAAAGGAGCATACAAGCTCGAGGATCTGGAAGACAAGGAAATTCCCAGGATATGGAGCGTGGTCAATCTCAGGAATTTTACCAGTAGAAGTTATTTTTTTTTCTTTTCGACAAAGTTGTACTCTTCAAACTCTATTTTCCTTATCAGTAAAGAGTCAAAATTTCAGGAAAATTTACTTGTACCATGTCCTATGCACAAGTTTCCGACCTCTGGGGGACACCCTCGCAATAATGGTTTCGGTCCGCCAGGACGTACCAAAGTGGGGGGTGTGGGCCAGAAAACTTCTTTCGGCATATGGGGGACACCCTCGTAACAACGGTCTCGGTCCGCCAGGACGTACCAAAGTGGGGGGTGTGGGCCAAAAAACTTTTTCAAGACCTCAGGGGACATTCTCGCAACGTGTTCGGTCCATAAGGACGTCACGAAGCGGGGAATGTGGGCCAAAAAAGTTTCTCCTCTCTCTAGGTAACTCTCAGTACTTCCATGTCGGTTCAGTACTGGACCACTCGAAGTAGGAGGAGTGGGCCAGACAATTTTCAGTACAAACAATGTTCCTTGTACACTTCGATGCATTCTTTTCGCAACACATCGAAGTAGGGGGATGGATGGCGAGGCAACATGCAAGGAGTTTCTAAAAGAGAAGCAAAGTGTTAAGGGATAGATAGCAAGGTAACATGCAATAAGTTTCTGAAGAAGCAAAGTATTAAGAAAAGACAAATGTTTAGAAAGAAAAATTCATTCAATACAAAGAAAAGTTACATAAAAATGACTCTCCGGACATTCCCCTGAGTAGCCAACAAAATACCCGATACAAACATCGGGGGTACATCAACGAAAAAAAAAAGAAGAGATGATTAGGCTGGAGTAGCGCCATCAGTGGAAACCGGTGCAGGGGCGTCATCAATGGAAGCTGGTGTAGGAGCGACGGCTTGAACCGGAGGAGGAACTTTAGAAGCCGGAGCAGGACCAGACCTCACTATGTCCACTTCTGGGGAAGTTGGCGTCGTTAAGGCCAGAGTAGTGGGGAGTGAGGAACTATCCCCGAGGTCAGCAGTTGTCCCGGCATTCTCCTCTGGCTCAGGCTCGTTAAACCTTTCCACCAGCGGCCATACGCCTGTCGATGAGTCAGGCGGAGGAAGCTGAAATCGCCTTTCCTTAGATTAGCACGACATAAGCGTCGACACTCGACGACGGCACCTAACAACCAGTCAGCAGCATAGTCATTGATGGTAGCTTTATATTATTCAGACTGGGCGTAAGTCTCGATCGCTTTCTTCTCAGCCCTATGGACCTCGGCAGCTATTATTTCTTCAGCACGGTTCATCTAGGTAATATTGTATGCCAAGGTCTTTCTTATCTCGGCCAAAGCATTCTCCAGCCCGGATGCTTTAGCCTTCTCGGTATCCGCCCGGGTCCTCTCGGTCTCCACCCGTATCTTCTCAGCAGCGAGCTCGGCAGTTACATCGCCATTTTTCTTTACCTCAGTCTGGAGCTGCCTTTCCGCTTCAGCGACATAGTCGTTGTGCTTCTTCTTCAACTCGTCATGCTGTCGGCGGAGGGAGTCCATTTGTGATTGTATGCAGCAGGAATACTGGGCATAGCGCCTCCTAGCCCTGCTGAGGCAAGCATGTGCTGGAGACATGACGGCATTCTCATACGAACGAAGACATTAAAACCTTAGAGATCGGAAAGGCTAGAAATTTTGCTTACCTCATAAGAAGAAGTCATGAGCTTCTCGAGAAGCTCCTGATCTGGTATCTCGTCCATCAATTTTCGGTTCACGGGCGGCGGACCTATCTCACAAAAGATTGTAGAGGCAGCAGCGTTGCCGATGCAGCTCTCGCCCCTCCTCAACTCCCAGTTGGGAAGGTGGATCTCGGAAGGTTGGGCGACCCTAGACTCGGTAGTCTTCCTTATCTCATGGGAGATAGGTTGAGAGGCTTTGCCCTTGCCTTTGTCCACGCATACCTTGGTCCCCTTCTTCCGAGCTGGGTCCTCCGACATAGGCTCACCAGCCCGTTTTTTTCCTTGAGCCAAAGGCTTCGAGGTTGGCGCCGGTCGAGGAGATGGTTTCGTAGGAATCGGAGCAGAGACAGCAGCGGCGGCCGCATCCTTGCCTGGCTGGGCGGGTCCCTTTGCCGAGACTTTCCTTCCCAAAGCAGCCTCCATGCCCGCTATTGAAGAGGAGGGAACTTCCTGTATTTCAGGAGAAGGAGAGCGTTGGAGTGAAGAGCTAGGAGAATCAACCCGAGTAGATGGTTTTGACTCAAACCACCTTGCAGACCTACTTCTTCTCAATCCCTGACCGTGACCTCGGGTAGTCCTTTGTCTCAGAGCAGATGGTCGCTTCTGAGGTGGCTTCTTCCTCTTCGATGTCGCTTACTTCCTTGGCTGCCTAGAAGAAGAAGGTCCGGGCAAAGGTTGTCTATGCGATGCCTCTAAATCCTCTGCAAAAATCACAAGTAAGAAAATCGAAGTTTAATTCGCTACCGACGTAATATTTGATACCGATGTATGATAATTAAAAGACCGAGAGAGCGACATACCCTTGTAACCCAAAATAAACTCCGCAACTTGGTTCAACGTCTCTTCGTCGGGGTTGGCTACATCAACTGACCCTGGGAACCGTTTGAATCGCTCGATCGCGACGGCGAGGTCATCACCATCGACATAGACAAGAAGAGATAGCATGTCGCGATTAGGATGGCCCCAAAGTCGCTTGAAGGTATAGTCGCCATCTCGGACGATAAAGAAAAATTTGTCTTTCCATTCCTTGTTGGGAGGAAGGACAACCTACAAAAAATTTAGCGAAGTCCTTTCGACACCGTAAAAAATACCATCCCGGAGAGTGGGAAGATTCGATAAACTCGAAAATACAACTGAATAGATTGAGAGTGGGGGGAAGCTTCTGGTGACCACAGATATACAAGAAGTCGATTATACTATGGCATTAGGGACCAGTTGACAGGGCATGACATGGTATGTGTCGAAGAAGTTAATGAAGAAGATATTCAAAGGAAGACGCATACCGACATGAATGTGTTCGTAAAAAACGGCTACCTCATTCTCGTGGAATGTGGACATCCTTTCAGTGGATGTCGGGATCCTAGCTACGAAGTCGGGAGTCCACGAGAATTTTTCTCTCCATCTAGAGATATCTTTATTAGTCACGGTGGAAATGATTTCGTCTGGCCGTAACTTGGGAACATAAGAAGACTCGGTCATGTCCTCAGGAAGGGTATCGGCGAACTCCTCTTGGATACCAGAAGGGGACAATGGAGGATTGACAGTAGTAGGATTTTTCGTCGAGGAAGAAGCAGGGGATTCAGCAAATAATAAATTTAGAGCTTCCTCCCCTGAGGAAGACGGGTCAGAACCGAGAACGAGATTGGGAGAAATGTCTCAGAGGATTCGGTGGTTCTAGAGGTGTTGTATCTAACGCGTCTGGAAGTCATGGGATTACTAACCTCAAATGGGAGAAACGAACGTAGAAGACGAAGAGATCGAAAAAATGAAGATCACTGGGAACTTGGAATGCAGAGACACCGATCGCCGAAGAAGACGAGTTGCGAAAGAAATTCTCGAGTATTGTGAAGAAACGAAAACGGCGGCCCTGCGGGTACTTAAAAAAGATGAGCCGGAAAAGAGAAAAGGCATGACACACGGCGAACATCCCTGCCAAAGGTGGTCGCGTGTCGCAATCAAGTGAATCACGACTTACGAGACGGCACGAGTTTTGATTATAAGGGGATTTGCACGGAAATTTGGAAGCCGACAACCTAGGTTAAGCATGACGTGATGCCTTACCGTTAAAATGAACATCGGGAGACGATACCTCGATATTCCCGTGACTATTTAAGAACTTGTGGCGGCTCCGACGCCCACGGACTCAGATGTTAACATCGGGAATTTCCGACGGACTTACCGTATCTCGCTAAGACCGTCGGGGGGCATTTGATATAACCGCGTTCTAGGTCGCCACGTGTCATGACGCTCACGAAGCCTGATTAGGAGAATGAGCCGGGCCACGAAGTAAAGGCCCACGATATTGACGAGTTTCTACCTGGGATAGACATTGAAGCCTCTTGCTAGAGCGTGTGTCGGCAACGGTTAACTCCCGACATATGTTTCGGTAACGACCTTGTCCCGAGGTCGACATCAGCAGATTATAAGAAGTTGGACCGCCATATTCACGCGCGTAGAAGTCTTTACAGAAAATTGAACCGACGCACTCTTTATGACTCCCAATAAAGACTCATTAAATCCAGTAGTTAATTAGCCGCGGTTATTAACTATTAAATGAGGAAGCTCAAGGATCGTAAAGCCGAGGGAAGTGTCTCCCACGGCAGCTATAAAAGGCAGACAACTCTGAAGGAGGGGTTGGCTGGTGAATATACCGACATACTATACTGTAAAGTGAGAAGAGAGTTTAGAGAGATTTGTATTTCCTTTTACTCATAGTGAAATCTTTGATTCGTTGGCGTTACGTGACAGCTCGGGGTTTTACCTTGACTTCAAGTGTTTCCACGTTAAAAGCGTCTGCGTTTTGTGTGATCTTGATCATTTCTAACAATTATCGCCTACTTTGAATCCTAGTCATAACTGTTTTTGAACACTCTATTGATCGGTCGAGGACCAGCTCGATCAATTATTATTGATGATTTTAATGGTATTCACTTGAATAAACATAATGAATCACTTCTGGATAATATTGGCATAGGAAAATTTGTGTTTTTCTGTTTTTGTCAAGAATGCACCAGGGTTACATGTTGGAATGAAGAGATGCATCTTGCAAACAAGTCCGAACCTCACAAAAATAGGTAAAAGTGCAAGCGTAGTGGTCAAGACAGACTACACTACATATGATAAGGAATCACTTGCATTGGTTCAAGACAGAGGAGTATGGCAGCGCAAGTTTGGGTCTAAGGAATTCATGAGTCACGAATTTTGGTAACGTTTAAAACATAAGCACATATTCTATGAACATTGGAAGACCTTACATGACATTAATTGGACAACAAAGAGTTTGCAAAATATGTTAACCGAAGTCGTCATAGGCTGAGTTTTCAACCTCGAGATTGGGCGTACCTGCAAAGAGAGCGATTTTCGACACTGTTTTCTCCTAAGCAAAAACAGAGAGACATTGAACCCTTTCCACATTTTGAACAAACAAATACCTACAAATTGAAATTACAAGGTGAGTCTAATGATAATAAAATTTTTGATGTTACTAACTTAATCTGTTTTAGTGCTGGTCCAGATTTGAGGACAAATCCTTTTTAAGAGGAGGGGAATGATGCGAGCACGATCAGCATGACCAAAGGAATGGAGGAGATGTCACGACCCGCGCCCCCGGGGCGCGGCCGCGACGAAGGGGAAGAGAAGAGACATCGTTGGGGTTGATCCGCCGGGAGCCCAAAAATATGCAGCGGAAACCAAAGGAGCTCCGGCGGGTTGAAGCATAGAAATTAGCTCTTAGAACAAGTTTGAAAATGCTTTTGAATCATTTTAAAACGTTTGAAGAAGCTTGAGCCGAGTCTTGGACTTTCGAGCCCGCGTGCCGTTCACGGAGGAGGTGAACTTCACCCGTAGGTCCGGCAAAGCTTCTTAATCTAATTGTTATCAATCTCCTCCATTGATACAAAACGAAAATCCATAACAACCTAAGGTCCGAAAAGTCAAAAACATTTTTACTGAAAACTTGTTGACACAAAATTCATAAATTCCGGCTCAACCTGTATTTTTACGAACATTTGGAGTGCCAATACCTTAATTAATGTCACTAAACCCAAATAAACACCCAAAACTTAAATCAAAACTTCACTTAAATCGAAATTTTGAAAAATCATATTCCAGAGGTTTTATCGGTCGACCGGTCTATATATCGGTCGACCGATAGTTCTTGGAACCAGCGGTAAAGGGAAATTTAAGATTTATCGGTCGACCCAGAACATATCGGTCGACCGAAACCTTCAGAAACTGCAGAAACAGATTTGCTTTGGCTCACTTCTCGCGGTCTCGAATTCCGTATTCCCGCTAGACTGTGAGAAACCAACGTGCGCCCTTGTATATCTACTTTAGATACATGTGCACGTGCTCTCACTCGCCCAAAATACATACGAGACTACGAGTAGTAGCCTAAATTCAATTTAAGCTAGTAGCAAAAAGAACGAGTATGGAATCAATTGCACTTTTGGTATTGAAATCCTCATTTTTATTTATACCATTGTTGTTATACCAAACGTTAAACTTTTAAAGCCTAAACTCGAACATTCCTCGAGTTTCCCCTTTAAAAGCATCCCAAAATATAAACACAAAAACTAGTGTAAGTTAATGCTTCTATTTACATTAGTTATAAACTTTACTATAAGGGCTAACATGAAAACACTAGGTGAACTACACCCTAGCCATCCAAAAGTATACCTTCTATGTATACCCAAAGTTCTCACAGCTATCCGCCTACGCGAGCTCTTTTTCTTTCGCACACGGATCTGAAAAGAAAGCAACAAGAGCAGTGAGTCAAAATGACTCAGCGAGCGGCGCATCGGCGTCTTCCTCAGGAGCACCAATGCGACACCACAATACAAGATCAAAAGCAAAACACATACAATAGATACAAGTCATCAAATCACATACGCATTGAAGGTTCTTGCAATCATGGCAAGGTACCACCCAACTAACCAATTATGCATAGCTTTTATTAGTATCAGCGGTGTTCACTAACCCCAAATCAAGGTCAGTCCTCTCCTATTTTCATTCTGGTAGAGCGGACCCACACTAGCGACTGACTCCCGG
>MJHO01000530.1:37828-64567 GCA_002076135.1 Xerophyta viscosa | reverse complement strand
TTGAATTCACCGCCATGAACAATGAATTCACGAGCTTTTCGTAAGAACTCAAACCACCGAACACTTGAGAGTTCCAATCCAGGGGACAAGAAAGAGCAATCTGTGCAACTATCAGTCCGATAACAGTGAAGAATAGATATGCGGCTTCCCGGGCTGAAACCAACTGGTAGAAATCGATCTCTTTACTGCTGTTCATGATATAAACAATCTCAGCCCTGTTGCTAAATCTCCTTAAAACTCCTAATAATAATCTTATGCATACGGGAAACAATGTGTTGCCTGCGAGAAGTTCGGGGACTGCGAGGAGGAGAAGTCCTGTGTTCTTCTTGAAGCTGCTCATGCTCGTCGGAAGCATACCTCCATTCGCGAACGAAGAAATCGACAATGATGTAGAAAACAACAGCCTGTTTATGCCCTTCATTTTTAGAGCTTCTTTCGCACTTGCAGAAACAGATAGGTAGATAAAGAATAACACCAAGAACACAACATGGATCACTATTACATATCCCAAGATAAGATTGCTCAAGAAGCGCAACGAAGAATGGTAAGGATCTTTTGCAGAAGGTGAAGATAGCTCCGGTGGAATACGAGTATTCGATTCGTTAGGAGTCGAAATGGGATTTGCTTCAAGCTCAATGGGAAAAAGACTGTCTTTTTTGTGTTCGAGTCTGTGATGTTTGAATCTTGTTAATAAGAGCGTGAGAAGATTAGTGAAGACTTCTCCACCGAGGAGCATGAGAATTGTGAGGATCGCGATCTGAGAGCTCGAAAAGACCTCCGTTTCGACGACGGTAAGGCCGGTGATTGTTGACGCCGAGGTTGACATGAACAAAATGTCGACAAAATCGGGCTTGTATGAAGGATCAGTGGGTTTCAGCAGGAATAAAACTAGGGTTCCTAACAGTGCAATTGAGACATAATAAAAAAGCTTTATCCAAAACATATTTAGACGGAGATGGCGAAGAAATCTGCAAGAGTAACTCATTTTAGCAAGAAGCTGAAGATGAAAATGCTGTAGAACGTGTATATATATATACTTGGAATAATATGGTGAAAATACCAATTATAGAAAAATAAGAATAACACCTTCCCTGAGTGAAACCAAATTATCAATTAAAAAAAAGTAAATAAAGGAAGAAAAGACGAACTGGAATTCATGAAAAGTATGTGTTTTCCATGATTGGAAAGGAAGATCCAGAAATTTTGAGTCCAACGAAGCAAGTTTCTAGCAAGCTGAGTGGTGAAGTTTTGATTACGACATGAACAATCCAAATTTATATTCTCATATTTAATATATATATATATATATATATATATATAAATATATTATAATTATAAAGTTCTGTGCGTTGTTTGGACTGATTTATAAGTTTCTTTTGGTAAATTTCAAAACTTACTTATAATGTTTTACAAAGCAGCATTTTCTTTGTCAAAAAGTTTCTAAAAAGATTGTCTTTGTGCGTGGTGATGCAAGAGGGCGCTTTCGGTTTAAAGATCTTTTTTTTTTTTTTCTCAACAAAAATATTCAACTGCCGAACCTGGGCCACGACCCACGTAAAGGCCGGAAGACCCAAGATTCTGAATAACATAATTCGTCTGGTAATATAAAACGTTTTTCGAAAATAGTACTTTAAATAAAAAACTAAAAACTAATTTTAAATTTATAATTAATAAATATATAATTTTAATTTATAGAAATTTTGACTTTCCCACTTATATTTATGGTTTTTGAAAAGAATGAAAAATTAAATATATGTTTACAAATAAAAAAAAATATTAATCTAAAAATTATACCAAAAAAAAATAAAACAATTATATAAATAATATATATATATATATATTATATATATATATATATATTATATAATTATTATATATATATATATATATATATATATATATATAATCCCACAAAATCTAGATGCAATGACACCCAATGCGACATAATAAATGCCCTTCGAGCCCCCCGCCCTCAGTTGGGGCGGCCCGGGCGTTCGCCACAGGGAAGGAGCGCCCGGGTTCGAACCCCGACGGGAGCGCACTCGCCCGATTTTCGGGTATGGCTTGAGATAAGTGCGACCGCTGAGTTTTCAGGCGGTTGTGCGAAGTAGTGGGCCCAAGGGCTACTACATGTGTGGTCTGGGGGACGAACGCCCACCGGATTTTTACTACCTGACCACAGGCGAGTCTAATTATTTGATACCCTGTTGGATAGAAAATGGTCATGATTGGGATCAGATAGGTTTCGCCTCGATATCTCAAAAAAAATAAAAATAAAAATAAAAATAAAAATAAATGCCATTCGATACAGCAGAAGCAAGCAGTAGAAATGCTTTTCTTCAAGCAACACGACAGGGTTATCTGCCTTTAAGCTATGCCGATCCTTTCTATAACTCGGCACGGCTTGGCTGCTTACTATTTTTATAGGAAGTAAAAAAATAATTTATATCGACTTATTAAAATATTTTAGAATATTTTAATAGAAAATTTGAATAAAAAAATTATAATTTTTGGTATGATTTATAAATTTATAATTAATTTTTTTTGTTTAAATATCTAATATTTTGATTGTGATCTATACCACATCAGTATTTTTTTATTGCTTTTCTTTTTGGCTTTCCGCCGACAGACGATCACCGGTTTTGAGAAAGGCGGCCGGCAGCACCACTTCAGCCATGAAATCAAAAAATTTAACACCGGTTTACATAAACAAAATTGACGAGCCAGGATCTTCTCAAACTTTGGAAACTTAACCATCAAAATTGTATAGATTGGTGGTGAAGATGAATCTAACTAGGAAGTTGTTGTTTCTTTCTACTTCTTGCTCTCATCTCTTCTAGTTTTTAATCAACAAAAAAAAGGAAAAAAGACGATCCATCTCACCGTCAAGCTAGGGAGATGCTGGAGTGTCTGCTGAATTTTAGTTCGCCGCCGGAGAAAAAGAAGTTTTTCGCATTAGATTCAGACTGGCCTTATGCATTAGATTCTGGCATTAGTGCGTGTTTGTGGTTGGGGGTGCGGATCCTGTCTATTTCGCAATTCTCCTGTACCCCGCAGTTTACGGCTGAGTATAATGATCCTAATTAATTGGATCCAAAGGTTCATAAAAGACATCATAAAGTCCACTAATAATGTGGATAGCTAAGCATATGGTTAGTCCCATATCAAGAGTGGAATAAAAAAAAATTGAAGCTTTAAATATTAGTAGGCTCCTAGCTACTAGCAACTTGAGCTCACTCTTTTCAAGAGGAGGCCACGTATTTCGGTCGGGTTGCTTAGGAAAAGCTAGGAGTGTCCATCTGCCTTGGAATGAGGTTCATGACACTGAGATGCTTCTTGCATCATCCAACGGCTCTCCTAATTTTCCTTGAATAATCTAGAATATACTGCGGTGGTCCACGTCCACGCCCGTGTGACTGGGGTTCTATTGCTGAATCCTCACTACAAACACTGTCGGTGTGATACATCGCCGGCAACAATCGGAGGCAGTTTTCCATTCACAGCTTATGCATTGCCGGCATTTGCTTCCATTTACGTCTGGAATTGATGGAGAAGGGAGATGCTTCGAGGGTATTATTGGTATTTAATCTAAAAAAAAGATGCTAAAACAAAATAAATAAAATTAAAAGAAGTAGCTGATGCGGCTAATGCTATCTCAGTCCTGTACTTTTTCAGGGTCGTCATCTTGATCGAATACAGAGAATTAGGAGTCAGTCTAGCTGCACAAAATTATATTAGATACTGGTGGAATGAAATAAATAAGGAAACAACCTCACAGAATTGATAATTATAGTGAGAAAGCGAACCCCATAAGTTAACACCAATAAAACCAGATCGAGCATGTGAGCACGATAAAAAAAAAGTCATTTTTCTAAAAGAAAATAATTAAGAAAATGGCTTTCATTGTATTTATAAATTTGTAGATGTTCGTGCATAATCTAAAATTAATCGAGGCTCTCTGTACGCCGTCAAGCATAACACGGATCTTCAGATATATCCTATCGAAAGACTAGAGCTCATGAGTTGGTGGAATATAAGTCGGTGCCATTCATAGGTTATCTGTTACAATGGTCTCACAACGGTTTCGCAAAATCAAAAAAAAAAAAAGAAAAAAAAAAGAAAAAGGAAGGTAATCGAGGCTCGTATAGCATGGATGAAAGAACCCAAAGATCTAAAGAAATGTTCAGCCGGCCTGCATTTACTCTCACTCCTGATGGGAATTCTCAAGTTTATTTTGTAACTTTTTCCTACCGATCTCTAATCTTCGTTAGAACGGGAACTTCGTCAATCTTGTCCTTTACATGCAGGAGAAGATGATTCCTCTGAAATTCTTGAGTTTCTGTCAAGTTTCAGATTAGAACTTAGGCTGTTAGAAGTAGTCAGGTGCTTTGTTGAAGCTGCTAAAATTTCAGATCATGACTTGCTTGTGCTACGTTCTATATATGAAACTTCTCACGATTATGAGCGGTGCAGAAGGGGTATAAGATTATATACTCTTGCTCGTCCGGACTGTACTAGATTGTGTACAGATAGTCTTTGACTCTGTATTTAACATGAGTGTCAGACAACCAACCGATATAATTTCTAAATTTTGATAATAAATTTAAAACTAATAAACTATGTAAATTTTTAATAAAAATATATACATATAATTATATTCAAAACTTATGTACTGATCATTATGATTGTAATCAATAATTAAATTAAAGAAATATATAACCTATTAATTCACTCATTCTTACCCAATGTCAATGATATGACCAGACTTTGGAGGTGAAGCAGGACGAAGCTTGAAAGTTTTAGTAGAAATTAGCTCCGATGAGACCGATAATAGGCCGGTAGTTGACTCCAAACTGCTATTGAGATTTTTAAAAACAAGCCAAAATGGAGATTGAGATTATTTGCACTTATAATAGAGATAATTACCAAATTATGGGCTAGATAAATTTGTGGGATAAATTGCGATCACCCCCAACTGTTCACCTGACATGTCCTATCAGCCCCGCGATTTTACCTTTTTCTGTTTAGCCTCTTTCTCGCTATTAATATCCGAACCATTTTGACTACTGTATAAGCGTTTTTTAAAAAGCTTTCAGTATAAAAAATATAGATTCTAATTAGAGCTGTAATTTTTATGTTAAAAAAATCAATGAAATATACTTCTAAACAGGTATTTTAAAGCTTAAAAGTTTTAACGGGTTTCAAAATGACACGTTAATTCGTTAAATTTTGGAGTCTCATAATATTTATTTGAAAATATTTTTTAGAAAAATTTCAAATATTAAAATTGTAGATCTCAATAAAATTTACAACTTTTATATTGAAAATTTCTCCAAATAATATTTCTAAATAGAGTTCAATAAAACTTTCTGATTATGCGGTTGACTCGCTATTCTGCTACAAGGAATAATATTGGCTTGTGGGTGCAAGCATGCTTGCATCCTAGACGATGGGTGGCTTTTTCTGGAGATTGGCATAGTATAGTTGTCTTTCGGGTTGAGCTAAGTTAGAAGATAGTGTTGGTTATGTCAGTACTTATTACAAAAAAAAAAGAAAAAAAAAAGAAGGAGAGAGATAAATGCTAGAACGCTACCATTTGTACTGAGAAATACAGATTATTTTTCAAGTTCTAGTGTCTTCTCTATCTTGAACAGTTTGTTTGTTTGGTAATCTCGAAAGGACAAATCTGAGTTGTTACACCAAAATTTGTACTTCATTGTGGTAGGATTTGTTTTCGGGAGTAGTATATTCTTTGTTATAGGATGACCTGTCAAAATTCATGTGATTTGTTCAGTTTAACTTTGCGGATAATTGCAAATTAGCCCTCATATTTTGGAAACATACAAATTAGTCCCAAAAAAAATATTTTTAGGGACTGATTTGTGCGTTTTTAAAAATAGAGGACTGATATGTAAAAAGCCTTAACTTTGCTACCAGAGTAGCTAGTTTTTTTTTTCTTGTTCTTATTTTTTGGGTCCATACGAACGCGAACTCCAACTGTCATAAATTATAACGTTTTCTTACCTACTTGAGATGATGGTAGACCAGCGCCTCCCGTCAAGATAATACGGGTCGCTGAGCTAGGCCGAACGTCTTCTTGATCTCCCATCGATCCCATTCACGCAAATTTTTTTTTTTTCATTTTTTTTTCTATTCATTTACCTCATTTTCAGCCCCCTATTTTATTTTATTTCACTCTATACTTGATATAAGCATTAACCCCTTCATTAACAGTTGTTTTCTTTTGTTGGCTTTTAAATATTTAAATATCCTCTTTCGGTGAACTTGTACAACATTTTTCCTGACTACTTTCCTCAAAATACGATGTTCATATTGTGAACTCCTAAATTAGTGAACTCCTAAATTATTTTCAACTGTTATGTGGCTGAATGAAGTCACAGAAAAAAATTTCACTTCATTATACAAAAAAAATCAAGCTTTAGAGATTATAAAATTGAGGATTTGATAGATAAACAACAGTTAATGTTATCCCTTTGAGAGGTACGGATACTGAAGTCCTAACCCAGTAACTATAGCTATCCTTCAGGGGCTTTTGCGTATCAGCCCCCGTTTCTTATCTTTGAGCAAATCAGTTTCTAAAATATGTTTTTAGGGGCTGATTTGCTCTTTTTCTTTGCAAATTAGCACCTTAAAAATGCGTTTTCGGAAGACGATTTGTAAATCAATTTTCCCATCCTTGAACCTGTACCCGTCAAACTATTACCCTACGACCTGCGGCCAATTTGTCAGGTCTACCTCTCTTTAGCTTTGCCTATTAAAATGATCTAATCAGGTATGTTATGACCCCTCTTAATTGTACCCCTCTTAAATGTCCAAACAGTATATGATATTACTTAATGTCTTTCTACTCACCTATATATCCTTAATCCAAATACACTGTTAAATATGCATAATATATCAGTAATAATGACCCACAAGTCAACGCATATAATATAATAATACGACCAAAATTATCACCAAAACTTGTACTACGTCATATTTCATTATACACACGTCAAAATTAAATTTGGACATTACCATTAAAATCAATACCCTCGATAACCCCAAAAACACCTATTAAAGTGGCGAAAGACGACGATTGCCGAATCGTTGCCGAAAGCCGCAAACTTAAAAACACGCTGAACAGAGCTTAATCTCGGAGCGCCGCCGACGGTGGCCGCTGTCGACACCCCATTTTGTCCGGCCTACCGCATTACAACAACAATTCCGCGAGTCACGGTTCGTCTCAATTAAAGTTCGTCAGGTTTATTTAACCAGATTAGAGTTTAATTTAAATTTGATTCGCGAAAAACCAAATTTAATTAGACTATCTTCTGATAATAGGACATATCGAGACACGTGTAAATGAGGTGCATTGGTACAAATGATAATTTGTGCAGCGTAGGGACTAATAAATAACCAAATCGCAAAATAGGCGGACCTAGCCTTGCAATTGTTTCGAGGAGCCATCTTTGCAATTGGGGTTTCTAAGAGTGGTTAATTTTAGTAATTTCTAACCTCCTTTTAAAAGAAGGTTTGTTTGGAGGTTGCATAAGGGGAGGGGAATTTCGAAGAAAGAGAATTTTTCGAGAAAAGGAGAGAGAGAGAGAGTGAGATTCAAAAAAAAGAGAGGGAGAGAGAGACGGTCCAAAAAAAAAAGAAGAAAGAGGGAGAAGGAAAACAGTGAAGCCCAATCTCGCCGCCCCGCCGCCACTCTCCCTCTCCAGCCTCCGAGCTCGACCTCCACTGCCGTCGCCGTGCCGCCGCATCCCCGCCGCGCAGCGCCGCGACCTCCGTCTCCGCCGCGACCTCGCTCAGCGCGCCTCCCTCCGCGCCTCCGCGCCGCTTGCGACCTGTCGCCGCGTTCGCCGCCTCCCTTCGCAGTCGCCGCTTCCACCGCCAGCCGCGCCGAGCTGCCGTTCTCGCCGCGACAGCCTCTGCTCCGTCCGACCTGTCGCCACCACCCCAGCCGCACTTTCCGCCGCCGACTTCCTGCCGTCAGCTCCGGCGACTCGCAGCACCTAGCTCCACCTCCGCCTGCTCCAGCTCGACACCTCCGCCACTCGTGACTTCGGCCGTCACCGTCCGCGAAACCGCGCCTCCCCGCTGCTCCCCGCCGGCGGCCCGGAGTTCGTAACCGCCCGCTTCTCGCCGCGTCCGCTTGCGCACCTCCGTCCTGCTGCGTCTGCGCGCGCATCCTCGCGACCTCGTGCCGTTTTTTCCCGGCATCCGGCTACCACCTCCGACGCTGCTCCAGCCGCTGGTCCCACCATCCTCAATCGCCGCAAACCCGGCGTTAAACGAAGGTATACTCTATCCTCGGGTATGATTGTGAATGCCGTCGTTAATAAAACAACTCGAACCCGCGTTGTATTTGAAATGTGTTAAACTGATGTTTATGTTTGTTTGCCGACGTTTCCGACGAACTCAGAAACCAAAAAACCATAGAGAATCGTTTCGACTCGACGTACTCCACGGACTCGTTATGTTTGTATGTTTAAATTTTAATCCGCAGGTCGGATTCGGTATCGATTACTTAGTTTCATTTTGGTATAAGTTAAAATCTATTTCTTGTGTGTATTTTTATTTATTGTGACAATAGTAAATTATTTTTGTTTATTCAGTAACAATGTTATTCTGTAAATAAGTTTTAATTTGTATGTTTCGGTTCTAATTTTTAATTTACGAAGTCCAAAAAAGTGTTTATAAAATGACGTCTTCGGTGGAGATTGGATATTTTCCCCGAGAAAAAAATAATAAAATAAAAGGGAGTCGGAAAAAGGCGATGGATATTGCCTTTTTATCCGGCTCCACAAAAAAATAATAATAAAAACTCACGATTGGCATCTTTTTTTTTCACAAAAAAATAATAAAGCGCGAAATTTTCAAATTAAAATAAATACGGGGAAGAGATGATATTTCTTCCCTATTAAATAAAAACTCAAAAAATCACAAAATGATGTTGGGATGAGATGGATTTTTCTAACCCTAATACCTGGCGATGAAGACGGAAACGATACGGCGCTGAGCCCACTAACTTCAAAATTAATAACTTTTTTCTTGTAATCTTTCTTTCGCGGTTAAATACTTACGTGGTATGTTAGAGATTTGATTTCTTCGATCACGAAGGCCAAGGACTGGATGGACCTAAGTCTAAATGATCGGGGTATAATAAATATGAATGACTAAGATAGGATGCGATGGATGTTGCTTCCCTAGTGTGGTCAGGCATATTTATTAAAAATCAAATCCCATTCGAATAGAGGAAATATGGAAATAAGACGGTGGATGCTATCTTAATTAAGTATTTTCTCTATTTGGATGTATCTGTCTAATATGGTAGAGGGAGGATAAGTGGATGCCATCTCCCTCACCCATGTTAGGTGGATAATCAAACATGTAAGTAGTTATAGAACAAAATTTTAAGCCTTTTTACACGCTAATATTCCTTTTCTTTCTTTTCTTTTTTTTAAAAAAAATCATATCCGATGATATTATCAGCTGCGGGCGCCGTAACATTTAATACATGTAATATTTAGTGAGATTTTGATTTGCTCAATCACAAAGATAGGGCTGGATGGACCCGAATCGAAATGATTGAATTAGATAAACATGAAGTAGTCGTAACAGGATGCGATGGATATTGCCTTTCCTAGTACGACTATGCATGCTTATCAAAAATCAAATCCCATGCAAATAGAGAATATATCGAATCGAACGATGGATATTGTTCCGGTAAAAATATATTCTCTATTTGGATGTATCGTCGCAACGGGATTTAGAGAGTAAGGCGGATAACCAACTCTGCTCCACTCTTGTTAGGATGCGGATAGTAATATGCAAGTATTTTAAGAATAAAATATACGTTAAATTTAAATCCCAAAATTAATCTTAATCACTATAGAGTACCCCTTTTAAGGGCGCTGTGGGGGTGTCCTGCTTCCCCACAACGTAACCGACAAACGAGCCACAAAAATCTCAAAGGTGCCTTATCCGGTTTTCTAATTTCCATAAAAATTAGGTGGCGACTCCAATCCATTTCCCTACGGAGAAGGTTTGTCAACAGATGGCGACGTCGCTGGGGATGTGTCAGGCTCGTTCTAAGTATTAAAATAAGTTTGGGATTAACGCTTAACATATAAATACATGTTTATTTTGTTGATAATGTTTTTGTGTATTTGATGTTTCTCCTCTGTTGTAAATAATTTAATTATGTTCTGCATTGCATATTAACACCCAAAGGCTATGCCTAACGCTATTACCAGGACAATCGGAGCTGCGTACAATGTGCGTGGGTAGTCCGTAATCCTGGGCTCGTTACCACCCAGCCAGATGTTATGCTGGGTAGTACCCGAGCTTGGTGTATTATATTATCGGTCGTCGGAGACCTAGCAATGACAGGCTTTAGAAAACCACTGGGATAATACGGAGTTTGCGTCAATATGCGTGGGTAGTCCTGAAGCCCCAGCCATTTTTAGCCACCCCAATTTATACCCTGTCCACACATAATAGGTCAAGTTGTAAGCCTTTTCGCGATCTGCTAATGTGTCTGTAAATTTTTGATTATGCTCTTTTTATTTCGCAAAAAATTTTCATTTTATTTTTCTCACGTTTTAAAAAAAGCTTTTTTTTTTCAACCCCTTTTTTGCACAGGCTGAGAGTCAACATGGGAAATAGAACCCCTGAGTAACCATGCAATGTTCATTATACCGACCAAACAAGGGAATTTTTGCTAAGGCACTGGAAAGATCTGAGTCATGCAGATCAAGATATGTGTAAGCGGACATTCGGAAGAATATCGGAACTTATAGAAATACCTGTGGACTGGAATATGATCAAGGCCATACTGTGGTTCTGGGACAATGAAAGACGATGCTTCGTGATAAAGGACGAAGATTTTTGCCCACTCGCTGAAGAATACAACGCAATGCTTCAAGGAAGTACTGTACAAATCCAAAAATGCTATGGCCCGTTTGACAATGTAAACCAGCAACGACAGTTAAGCAGATTTTTCGGAGTAGAACTGCCAGATATACAGCTATACATGTCTAAAGAAACCGGAATAACCGTCCGAGCACTCGAAAAATTGCGTGACGAATTAATGTCGAAATATGGAAAAAGGGACTTTAAGCTGAAGACCTTTGTACTCGCTGTATATGGCTTAGTGTTTATTTCAAACTGCCAGTGATATAATAACTCGCCTATTCGATTTGGTATTTCAACGTTGGATCAGAAAGATCAATCCCACTTATTCTGTACTAGTGGAGACAATTGCCACCTTCAGTAGACTAATTAGAAAGAGGAAGGGCACTTTCACTGCATGCCCACAATTATTCCAAGCATGGGCAATATTTGCACCTTTAAATGGAGCCGTTTGTCATCACCTCCCCCCCGCAATGCCGGTATATATGCAGATCAGTCCAGCCAAGGTCGCAGAAGAAGCTGAAAGGCAACAGCGCGATATAGAAGAATGGAAGTCTTTTTTCCGGCAGATATCAAAGGTAAAATGGTTCACCTGCTACACAAACACCGACGATCGACTTCTTATTTCGTGCAAAAATAAAGGATGGGTACCGCTCATCGGGCCATGGACATGTATTGCATATGCTCCTGCAATGTTCTTAAGGCAGTACCAGTATCGACAAATCAAGTGCGAACTGGCAGAAATGATAGAATGCGAATATGATCTATCAGCCAAGGGAAATAACCACGTATGGGATATGATAAAAGAAATGAGAAGTAGTTGGACAGAACAAAAGTGTCACGAGGCGAAGCACTCAGATCAACTCATACCGACGGACGACTACTTGGAATGGAGAAACAATGTCACTGTATCTCTACTTGCTAACGACGCACCACGGCTTCGAAGACAGGAGAAGACAATTCAGGACTATGTTGATGAATGTCTTATCGAAAAAGACAAACTTATCTACGAACTTCAAAAAGAAAATCAGGAGCTGAAAGCAAAGCAACCAGATATTTACTATCTACAAGCAGAGGTTGACAGTTATCGTCCGCGAATGTCAAGTTAAGACAAGAACAAGAATTAAAGGAGTCTGAAAATGTACGGCTAAGAAAGAGAAGTAAAGTCTGTGAAGGGGAAGGAAGGATCGCGCACAAAAAAGCAGAGCAGGATCTTGCTCTTTGCAGAGCCCGACTCCGAGAAACCGAAGTTACTTGCGCAATATCATTACAAGCCAAACAGCAGGAGGAAATAAATATACTCCAGGCGAAAGTAGAAAACAGGGAAAGGGGAATGAAGAGGTTAGAAGAAGAAATGGCGCAAGCTAGACATGATTATTGCTCGAACCAGATAAAAGATAGAGAAAGACTTCACGATTTATACCGGAGGTACGAGCATTTCCGAGAGCGGCATGCCAAGTGCGAAGAGACCATCCAGTGGACTACGCAGAAGATCGAGGAACAGACAATGAAATATAATAGAGCAATTGAGCAGATCGAGCACATAAAGACGGAAGGGATCGATCTACTCGACACTGTTGAAAGTGCTAGCCAAAAAATACGCGACCTCGTGGACACTTTACATCCAGGAATTCCCAATCATATAGTGAAAGAACTGAGAGCTATACGGACCACTCTTGCCCCTTATGTCGCGATCATACGAAGATATAATGACGGAGATGCGAACGTCGGAACATGCAGTAGAACTTAGTAAAATCCTATAAGCAAGATGATGTACTTTCTTTTCAGTTCAGATGTATCGGACATAATATTTGTACGACGTGTTGCCTTAATGAAAATTCCTATTTGCTCGATTGTTGGAATGTTGTGGATGTCTATGGGTTGAGTACATGTTGACAATCAGCCCACACTTAATCCGAACATTATTTCAAAATCATTTTCTTTTCTTTTCGTAAAAAGGTTTCCTATTCCATGCAAAATTTTTTGATTTGCTTTTTACCAATTTTGTAAAAATATAATTTCTTTTATTATTAATTTTCCAAAAGGGATCATCATTGGGAAACCGCCGATCGAAAATCGCATTTTAACGCGGTCCGAAAGGAAAAGTTAGGACATACGAAGAAATACAGAACCAAGCTACTGAACAAACGTTAAGGGAAGAATTGCAGCTCATGCGAAAGGAGAATGCAGAGTTGGCAGCACAGGTTCGAATGCTAATGGCCGAACGGCAAAACAACCAACAACATCAGTCGAGTTATTCGGCCCCTGAACCGGAGTCTCATCCTGGGTCTACCACGATCTCCAGGGAACCGAATGATCAAACGCCATTGCAGCAACCTTCGCTGTACCACAAGACCCCTATCAGTATGAGTGATGCCACCTATGGCCTCGGTCCCTCCAGTCAACATAGCTACAAATCTCAATATCCCAACAGCGCCAGTTGTTTCTACGGGCCCATCAATGTCAACCGAGAAACAATCCAGCGAGCAAATGGAATACATCTTGGGCAAACTCAGGGCCTGGAAAGGAACCCAAGGAATGCATGGACCCCAACCCAATTTTGTATCGTCCACGGAAATTTATTAGAAATTTTTTCCCGAAAAAAGAATTCAAGTCCCGATTTTGAAAAGTACAAAGGGACGGCTGACCCGCTTGTCCATATACAGATGTATTGTAGTAAAATGGGAGCTTATTTGGGAAAAATGAAAAGATGATGATGTATTTTTTCAGGGAAGTCTAACTGGCCCGCATGGAATGCGTATCTTAAATCTGGACAAAAAGGAGTAACGCCCACGGAAAATCAAATATCTTGCTAGCGCTTTTTTTGGAAGCAATACAAGCACAATGCAGACTTTGCCGCCTGATAAAATATCATTAAAACAGCTGGACAATATAACAAAAACGAAGACTTCCGCACATTTTGCTTTGAGATGGAGAAATAGGCCAGCCCAGATGAACACCGATGACTTGAAAAAAAGAGCTTAGTAGATGCTTTTATTGATCTTGAGTGCCTGAACCCCCAATACAGATACTCGTGTGCTGACGCCATTGATTTCGCTCACCTTGTGCGGACAGGTGTCAGAATAGAATTCGGCTCTCAAGTTAGCCTGAAGAATGATAAGAAAACGGGGAAAAAGAAAGAAGACGGAATACATCAAATCACCAACCGCGGACCATCTGTTAGGGCAATTACACAATTCGCCCTATAAAACTATAGGCCGAGGCACTTATCAAGCAAGGGTAACCAACAACCATCTGTTTACTACCAGCAAGCCCCGCGTCCGCAATACCAGCAGCCTCAATACCAGTTCCCATCATATAACACACCACAATACCGAGCAGCAAACGCAATATGCAAGCACAGTACGAGGCCACCGCAGCTCGCATCCGCAACAACCTCATTCAATGCGGCCTCGCCCTAACAATAGGCAAAAAAATAACCCCCTTTGCCGTGCTCAAGCAGATATTTTTACTCAGTTAGTGAAGGAAGGATATTGTCACCAATACCCGCCATCCCATGGCAACCACCGTTTCCGATTTGGTATAATCCAAATCTTCGCTGCGAATATCATAGTGGAGTCGCAGGGCATAGCACTGAAGGGTGTCTGGTTCTACGAAATAAGATTCATGAACTAATCAACTCTGGAAGGATCAAACTCAATCCAGTAGAAGAGAGTCCCAACCCAGCCCAGAAGCTGCTAAGGTTGATGCCGGATCATCGAGCATAAACATGATAGAATACCTGGAAGAAGACAGTGATATAAATGGCGACAACGAGGTGGACGGCATCTTCAAACTCGAGATACCAGAGTTAAACAAGACCGAGGACATCATCATATCAACCGGACAGGACCATCCATTTATTCTAAACATCCCGAAAATTAGTCCGCCTATGCCAGTAAACTTCCCTTTAAGACGTCAGGAGGTCCAAACACTTCCGGTATCAAGTGTAGTGATTTCTAATATCACGGGTATAGGAGAATAACACGGTACGGCGAAGTGTTACACACCACCGGACCTCGCTAGTAAAAAGAAAAGGGCAAAGCAAAAAATTGGGAGAAGAACATTACAAGTCGAGGAAATCCAGGGACATGGAGTCAGGTGCAAAGGAGACTATCACCAAAGAAGATGTGGAACAATTCCTTGAAATATATTCAGAAACAATAGCGAATACAATGTGGTGGAACAACTGAGTAAAACTCCTTGCCAAGATATCCCTACTATCATTGGTTTTACAATCCGAAATACATCGCCAGGCTTTGCTGAAAATTTTAGGTGAATCTCATGTCTCGCAAGACACGTCGATCGAGCAAGTAGAAAGACTAATAGGTCAAATCCAGGCACCCAACTACGTTACATTTTCTGAGGATGAACTAGGTCCTGATGGCCGGGGTCATAACAAAGCACTTTATATTGCAGTCAGCTACAAGGACTATCATGTCTCTAGAGTGCTTATTGATAATGGCTCGTGCTTCAACGTGCTGCCCAAGTCCACCTTCGACTTTTTTCAAGATCGATTGCGGGTATACGTGAGAGCCACCAATATCTTGGTACGCGCCTTTAATGGGATGAAGGTTCGGGCAATCGGAGAGGTAGAGCTGCCTGTCAAAATCGGACCTCACATCTTTAATATCGAGTTCCACATAATCGATACAAAATCCTACTATGCCATGCTACTGGGAAGACCATGGATTCATGCAGCTGGAGCAGTGCCGTCCTCACTTCACCAAAAAAGGGTGAAATACATTTCAAAAATAGTTGCTCTCATCGAGATTCTTGCCGAGCAGGAGTTATGTCATCAAACAAGCCAAATGGTTCACAAGGTGTCCAGAGCAAGAGAAAGAAAGAGAAAAAAGAAGTATGAGAGGATTCGAAGTTGTTGAGATAGCCCTTGTCACAAGAAGGATCAGCTCTGCGTCACCGGCAATTTACCAAAAACAAGTCCTTAATGCCTGCTAAAGCCACGTATAGCAGCCTGTAGGGAAACGAAATCTCAAGCGGAGAATTGATGAGAGCCAGTCCTTTATTCAGCCTCAGAAAGCATGAAGGAACATTCGGGCTTGGTTTTAAGCCAAAGCCAGCTGATAGAGAAAGGGCCAGGGCACAAAAGAGAGCCCGCAAGCATGCTAGTTTTACAGGAGAATTGTATGATGAGCTTCCCATGAACATACCACCAATCTTGCACAGTTTTCGATCAGCCGGATTCATCAACTTACCTGACATGGACGACCTGCACATTTCTGCCTCGAAGATGAAGACTGCCCTCTGTCTACATCAGGAAGATTTCAGAAGGAGAAATATCAGAAAACTACACAGTCACCCCAGTGATTTTTCCGACAATGTAATGTTTCCTTTTTAAAGTCATCAGTTGACCACTTGAATTTCTTTTTGTTGAAGAGTCAGTCGACGTCGTTTTGTTTTGGGTTATTTGTTTCCAAAAGTTTATGAAATATAGTTTTGTTTTGCAGGTTTGACTAGTCTCTGTAAAAATGCCAACGTTGCTTATAAATGAAAATTTTTCTTTTATCATAAACCTTGCAATCCCCCTACTCTTATGCGCGTCATTTCTTTTATTATAGGATATCCTTGTCTAGACCATTATCTTTGGACAGCAACAATCGCTCAGCTGTTAATAAAGAAATAATTGCTGAAACTGAGCTTAACAAAGAGATAGAAATACAGGAGAAAAAAAGAAAAGAAGAGAGTATCCGATACCTCTCGCAAGTTTGCAGTGCAGGTCGAAACAATAAACTTGGGTACCGAGAAAGAACCACGCCTGATCAAGATAGCAGCACTACCAAACGAAGAAGAGAGGGAAAAATGGGTCAAGTTTCTACGGGAATACGAATCCGTGTTCGCTTGGTCATACCGAGACATGCCAGGGTTAGATCCTGAAATCGCCAAACATACCTTACCGGTTAAGCCAGACTGCAGGCCCATAAAAGCAAAGTTGAGAAGAATGAAACCTGAATTGGCAAGTAAGGTAAAGGAGGAGATCGATAAACAACTGGAGGCGGGATTTATCCAACCTATTGATTATGCTGAATGGTTGGCCAATGTCGTCATTGTACCCAAAAAGGACGGCCGCATACGAGTATGCGTGGATTATAGGGATCTGAATGCTGCTAGCCCGAAAGATGATTTCCTCTCCTCACATCGACATTCTTGTTGATCAAGCTGCGATGCCATGCAGTATTTCTTTTATGGATGGATGATTCGGGCATATCAGATTTTTAATGGATCCGGAGGATTAAAGACAAGCCGCCATTCCCACTACGCCCTGGGGAAACATTTTTGCTATCGGGTCATGCCATTTTTGGCCTAAAAAGCTGGGGCAACGTATCAGAGGGCATGGTGATCATATTTCACCGACTTATGATTCATAATGAAGTGGAAAGTATATGTGACGATATAGTCGTCAGTCGAAAGAAGATGAAGATCACATTCACGTACTTTCGAAAAGTATTCGAAAGGCTCAAGCAGGTGAATCTGAAATTGAACCCCGCGAAATGTATACTGGGTGTTACCTCAGGAAAACTGTTAGGCTTTATTATAAGTCGAAGAGGGATTGAAATTGATCCCGATAAAATCAAGGCAATTCAGGAGATGCCGCCCCCGAAAAGCCAGAAAGAGGTAAGAGGTTTCCTTGGGAGGCTAAATACATAGGAGGTTCATATCTCGCTCACCTCTAACTGTGAGCCTATTTTTAAACTCTTGAGGAAGGGCCAGACATGCGAATGGAATGAGGAGTGCCAAGTGGCATTCGACAAAATTAAAGAATATTTGAAAAATCCTCCGATTTTAATGCCCCCCGTTCATGGCAGACCGCTGTTATTATACGTGACGGTGCACGAGGAATCAATGGGAGCATTATTAGAATCGATGACGATACAGAAAGAAAGAACGGGCATATATTACCTGGATAAGAAAGTTAACGACTGTGAAATTCGATATACCTCGATCGAAAAGAATGCTGCGCAGTCGCTTGGGTTGCTCAACGACTCCGCCATTACTTGCAGAGCCATACAACATGGCTAATTTCAAAAATTAGATCCCATCAAGTACATTTTTGAAAAGCCATATCTATCCAGTCGTATTGCCCTAGATGGCAGGCTTTGCTTTCACAGTACGATATTATATATATGACTCAGAAGGCAGTAAAAGGGAGCGTTATAGCTGATATGCTTGCAGATCAGCCTTATATGACTACGAGCCTGCTAGTCTGGACTTTCCTGATTGAGGATATTTTGCTCACATCGAAAGAAGACGAAGGCAGTGATGATGAGACTTGGATCATGAGATTCGATGGAGCGTCGATTCGCTCGCAAGGGGATCGGTGGTCTAAATTCCCCCAGGACGGTAAAACATACCCGGTGGCCTGCCTAAGTTAAAGTTTCAAGTGCACAAAAATAAATCGCCGAATATGAGGCCTTGCCGCCTTAGGCATCAAGATGGCATCTAGATATGAATATAAAGAAGTTGATTGGTCTACTTGAGACTCAAGTCTTATCATAACATCAGTTGGCAAAATGAATGGAATACTCGGGATCCGAAAACTAACAAACCTTACTATGAATATCTTAGTTCTTTGATCCTCAAAATTTGTATATTCACTTTGATCATTGTCCCAGGGAGCAAAATCAATAGCTGATGCCTGGCAACATTGGCTTTCAATGATGACGCTAAATGCTGATGACGGTGATAGAATAATTGTGAAAATATTGTGTCAAAGACGGTCCTTGCCTATATATTCTTGGACAATAAGAAGAAGAAAGGGATGGTGAGCCTTGGTACCACGACATCTTGAGATATGTTAGGCATCAAGAGTACCCTTCTCATGCTTCAGAAAATGACAAGAAGACTATCCGTAGACTGGCTATGGGTTATTTCCTTAGTGGAGAAATCTTGTATAAGAGATCCTCCGACGGCGTGCTCCTAAGATGCTTAGATGAAAAAGAAGCCAGTAAAGTGATGATTGAAGTACATGAAGGGAGCTGTGGATCCCATTCTAGCGGTCATAGCTTGGCAAGGAAGATTTTGAGGATGGGGTATTACTGGCTGAAAATGGAGACTGATTGCATCAACTATGTCCGGAAATGCCATAAATGCCAGGTGTACGCCGATAGGATTCATATGCCTGCTAGCCAACTTCAACACTTTTACCCCTGTGTCTGGCCGTTCTCTATGGGAGTATCTACATTGATGGCCGATCTTTCCGAAGGCTTTCCAACGGTCACGATTTATTCTGGTCGCCATTTGATTACTTCACAAGAATGGGTGGAAGCAGCCTCGTATACAACGTACACAGTCTGTAGTAACGAGATTCCTCAAGAATAATATTATTTGTCGATATGGCCTCCCAGAACGGATCATCACCGATAATGGGTCGAATCTGAATAACAGAATGGTGGATAGAATGTGTGGCGAATTCAAAATCAATCATCACAATTCAGTGCCCTATCGCCCGCAAATGAATGGCGCTGTGGAAGCAGCCAACAAAAATATTAAGAATTCATACAGAAGATGACCGTCACGTATAAGATTTATTGGCATGAGATGTCCCGATCGCGTTGTTCCATACAGGATTAACTTCCAGAGTCCGACAGGGGCAACCCGCTTTCCCTCGTTATGGAAGCAGAAAGCAGTGCTACAATTGAAGTTGAGATTCCCTCCCTAAGAGTGTTAGTTGAGACCCAGCAGAATGAAGAGGAGTGGGTCAGATCCCGGTATGATCAGTTAAATCTGATTGATGAAAAAAGGATTGCAGCGCTATGCCATGGGCAAATTTATCAAAGAAGAATTTCACGAGCTTTTAACAAGAACGTCAGGGAAAGAAGCATCAAAGAAGGAGACTTGGTAGTCAGGCAGACCAATCAGGCAGTGTCCGACCCAAGAGGAAAGTGGGCCCCTAACTATGAGGGTCCCTATATTGTTAAGCAAGTCCTTTCGGGAGGAGCATTGATACTAGCGGATATGGACAACCCGAGTTGTCGGATTATTGTTAATTCCGATGCAGTACGAAGGTATTATGCATAGACTGTAGCTACATCTGCAAGCTAAATAAAGGGCGTTTTCTTTTCCTCATCAGTTCAATATTCGACCGTGCACAAAAAAAAAAAAAAAAAAAAAAAAAAAAAAAAAAAAAAAAAAAAAGGGCCCCCCTAAGTCTCAAGATCTAGGCAAAAAAATTGTGTTAGGGGGGCGTAAATTTTCTAATTTTTTTTTTTTTTTTTTTTTTTTCACTTTTTTTTGAATTAAGCAAAAGTTTCAGCAATTATTTTCAATATTAACCGATCCGAGCTGATTATTGCTTCCTCAACGCGCATAACTAACCATGGTTAGCCGTCACAAAATTAGTCCACATCCAAAAAAATGTCCAAAACCCAATGATTTTTCAAAAAGCCCTAATACAAACAGCTCTACAAAAAATTAAAGACCTTAATGCCTATCTACCCAACCAAAGAAAATTCATTGTTTAAAAGCAACGTTGGCAAATTTTGCACTCGATTTCGTCATTTCAGCATGACAATTATATTTCATAAACTCAAAAGAAAGGAAAAAGCCAAAACACGGCATTCGACTTGACCTCAGCCAAGAGGTAGCTTCAAGTGCGACCACTAACGATAATAATGAAAAACATTGACCAAGCAAATTTCTCTCAAACTGGGGCAAATTTTCCGTTGGAAAATTTAAATCAACAAGGGGCAGATCTTCCGATAATGGTTTCCATAAAAAGGGGGAAGAAGAAGAAAGAAAGGAAGAAGAAAGGAAAAAAAGAAAAGTCTAACAAGGACAGAGTTCACGGCAAAGATTTTATGCAAGCAAAATATTTCTGATAAAAGTTTTGAGATCGAGCAAAACTTCTGACTGACTTCAGTTAAGCCAAAACATGAGCTAGAGATGACATCCACATGAACCCTCGTTTCCAAAATGCAAGGATGGGACGACAACTTAAAATCGATGACTGATCGGCAAGTTTTCCAAGGTTGATCCCAATATCAAAACAAACACGATTACATGCATCAACATCGATTTCAATTTCGATCCCCAAGCAAACTTTCTGACTGCAATGCATATTAGCCAAATACGACACCCTTTTTCATATCAAAAGCGTATCACCCCGGGTAGGGGGCAATCTACCACGTCGTTAGTTTTCACCCCGGGTAGGGGGCAATCTACCACTTCATTAGCACTTCAACCCCGGGTAGGGGGCAATCTACTACTTCGTTTGCATTTCAACCCCGGGTAGGGGGCAATCTACTACTTCGTTAGCATTTGCATTTCAACCCCGGGTAGGGGGCAATCTACTACTTCGTTAGCGTTTGCATTCAACTCCGGGTAGGGGGCAATCTACTACTTCGTTTGCATTTCAACCCCGGGTAGGGGGCAATCTACTACTTCGTTAGCATTCAACCCCGGGTAGGGGGCAATCTACTACTTCGTTTGCATTCAACCCCGGGTAGGGGGTAATCTACTACTTCGTTTGCATTCAACCCCGGGTAGGGGGCAATCTACTACTTCGTTAGCATTTCAACCCCGGGTAGGGGGCAATCTACTACTTCGTTAGCGTTTGCATTCAACCCCGGGTAGGGGGCAATCTACTACTTCGTATGCATTTCAACCCCGGGTAGGAGGCAATCTACTACTTCGTATGCATTTCAACCCCGGGTAGGGGGCAATCTACTACTTCGTTAGCGTTTGCATTCAACCCCGGGTAGGGGGCAATCTACTACTTCGTTAGCATTTCAACCCCGGGTAGGGGGCAATCTACTACTTCGTTAGCATTTGCATTTCAACCCCGGGTAGGGGGCAATCTACTACTTCGTTTGCATTCAATCCCGGGTAGGGGGCAATCTACTACTTCGTTAGCATTACAACCCCGGATAGGGGGAAATCTACCATGTCGTTAGCATTTCACTTCGGATACGGAACAACCAGTCACACAGTTAAAAAAAAACTCTTCTCTGAGGTCCATCACTCTAACCGGACAAAATATGGTATCTCTTTATCTTTATCCAACTCTTCTTCCGAAGAATTGGACAAAGAGGGGCAACTGTCGACACCCCATTTTGTCCGGCCTACCGCATTACAACAACAATTCGCGAGTCACGGTTCGTCTCAATTAAGTTCGTCAGGTTTATTTAACCAGATTAGAGTTTAATTTAAATTTGATTCGCGAAACCAAATTTAATTAGACTATCTTCTGATAATAGGACATATCGAGACACGTGCAAATGAGGTGCATTGGTACAAATGATAATTTGTGCACGTAGGGACTAATAATACCAAATCGCAAAATAGCGGACCTAGCCTTGCAAATTGTTCGAGGGCCAACTTGCCATTGTTCTAAAGAATGGTTGATTTTAGTAATTTCTAAACCTCCTTTAAAAGAAGGTTGTTGGAGGTGCAGAAGGGGAGGGGGATTTTTCGAGAAAGAGAATTTCGAGAAAAGGAGAGAGAGAGAGAGTGAGATTCAAAAAAAAGAGAGAGAGAGAGTCCAAAAAAAAAAAAGGAAAAGAAAAGAAGAGGAGGGAGAAGGAAAACAGTGAGCCCATCTCGCCGCCCCGCCGCCACGTCTCCCTCTCCAGCCTCCGAGCTCGACCTCCACTGCCGTTCGCCGTGCCGCCGCATCCCGCCGCGCAGCCGCCGCGACCTCCGTCTCCGACCGCGACCTCGCCAGCCCGCCTCCCTCCGCCGCTCCGCGCCGCTGCGACCTCGCCGCGTCCGCGCCTCCCTTCGCCAGTCGCCGCTTCCACCGCCAGCCGCCGCCGAGCTGCCGTTCCTCGCCGCGACCAGCTCCTGCTCCCGTCCCGACCTCGCCACTCCCGCCGCAGCTTCCGCCGCGACTTCCTGCCGTCAGCTCCGCGACCTCGCAGCACCTAGCTCCACCTCCGCCGCCTCCAGCTCGACCACCTCCGCCACCTCCGTGACTTCGCCGTCCACCTCCGCGACCGCGACCTCCCCGCTGCTCCCGCCGCCCCGAGCTTCGACCGCCGCTTCTCGCCGCGTCCGCTGCACCTCCGTCCTGCTGCGTCTGCGCCGCCGCATCCCTCCGCGACCTCGTCGCCGTTTCCGGCTCCGGCTACCACCTCCGACGCTGCTCCGCGCTTGGTCCCACCATCCTCAATCGCGCCAACCCGGCGTTTTAAAAAACCCCGAAGGTATACTCTATCTCGGTATGATTGTGAATTGCCGTCGTCATAAAACAACTCGAACCCACGTCGCGTTGTATTTGAAATGTGTTAAACTGATGTTATGTTTGTTTGCCGACGTTTTCCGACGACTCAGAAACCAAAAAACCATAGAGAATCGTTTCGACTCGACGAACTCCACGGATCGTTATGTTGTATGTTTAAATTTTAATCCGCAGGTCGATTCGGTATCGATTACTTCAGTTCATTTTGTATAAGTGTAAATCTATTTCTTGTGTGTTTGTTTTTATTTATTGTGACATGTTGATTATTTTTGTTTATTCCAGTACAATGTTATTTCTTGTATAAGTTAATTGTAGTTCGGTTTTCATATTTTTTATTACGAAGTCAAAAAGTGTTTATAAAAATGACGTCTCGTGAGATGGATATTTCCCCGAGAAAAAAATAATAAAATAAAAAGGAGCGGAAAAAAGGCGATGGATGTTGCTTTTATCCGGCTCCACAAAAAAATAATAATAATAACTCACGATCGGTATCTTTTTTTTTTTTTCAAAAAAAATTATAATAAAGCGCGAATTTCAAAATTAAATAAATTACGGGGAAGAGATGGATATTTCTTCCCTATTTAATAAAAACTCAAAAAATCACAAATGATGTTAGGGATGAGATGGATATTTCTTACCCCTAATACCGGGCGATGAAGAGGAAACGATACGGCGCTGAGCCCAACTAACTCAAAATTAATAACTTTTTCTTGTTAATTTTCTTTCTGCGGTTAAATACTACGTGGTATTTAGAGATTTGATTTCTTCGATCACGAAGGGCCAAGGACTGGATGGACCTAAGTCTAAATGAATCGTGATATAATAAAAATATGAATGACTAGATAGGATGCGATGGATGTTGCTCCCCCTAGTTGTAGCATTATTTATTAAAAATCAAATCCCATTCGATAGAGGAAATTATGGAAATAAACACGTGGATGCTATCATTAACGAAGTTATTATCTCTATTTGATGGTATCTGTCTAACATGGTAGAGGAATAAGTGGATTGCAATCTCTCTCACCCATGTTAGGTGGATAATCAAACATGTAAGTATTTAAGAACAAAATTAAGCTTTTTACAATAATATTCCTTTTCCTTTCTTTCTTTTTTTAAAAAATCATATGCGATGATATTATCAGCTGCGCGCGTAACATTTAAATACATGTATATTAGTGGAGATTTGATTTGCTCAATCACAAAGATTAGGGACTGGATGGACCCGAATCCGAATGATTGAATTAGATAAACATGAATTATCGTAACAGGATGCGATGGATATGCTTTTCCTAGTACGAACTATGCATGCTTATCCAAAAATCAAATCCCATGCAAATAGGAATATATCGAATCGAACGATTGGATTATTGTTCCGGTAAATTTAATAAAAATATTCTCTGATTTGATGTATCTGTCGCACGGGGATTTAGAGAGTAAGGCGGATACCAACCTCTCTCACTCTTGTTAGGCGGATAGCTAATATGCAAGTATTTAAGAATAAAATATACGTTAAATTTAATCCCAAAATTTCTTATATCATTATAGAGTACCCTTGTTTAAGGGGCGCTGTGGGGGGGTCCTGTCTTCGCCCACACGTAGACAAACGGGAGCACAGAATCTCAAAAGGTGCCTTTATTCCGTTTCCTAATTTTCCATAAAAATTAGGTGGCGACTCCAATCCATTTCCCCTACGGAGGCAAGGTTGTCCAACACATTATAGCACAAATACAGAAGCACATTTTTGTCTGAAATGAAGCAACACCTGGTGCATTTGCTATCGCAGTTTAATGGATGCTATATTGAAAGGTTTAGTGCTTCAAACACCTTTTTCCAGAAGCACCATGTAATTGTGGGTTCAACACTAGGTGGTGTCCTTTGATAACGATTGCATGAAAGGTACCTTTGCATGCCAGGATCCTTCTAAAAAAATGCAGGACAAGAATTCAGACCTATATGCTCTAACTTTGATAAAATTATGGTACCACTTCTTCCCATACAACTTTATGAGATGAATTTTTCCATCCGCCTACTGCCACGAAAGTAAAGACTCAAAACCTGGTCGAAGAGGACGCCTTTGAAAATAATTGTGGAGAACACATGGAAAATTACAATGTATCAAACATTTGTTATTTAGCTTAGAAAAGGCATGAACTAAAGTACCTCATAATATAATAAATGGATCACTCCAGCATTTATCATATCATATGAACTTTGTTCAACAATCCACATTTATAGTGTTCGGACCAAAAAATGGAAGTGATATTGATAAAATAATAAACAGAAAGTGCCAAAACTTTCCAGTTGCTAGACCAACAGCGACACATCAACCATAACATAATGAAAACAAGGAAATCCATGACGTATCCAAATAAGGTGAAAGCGACGAAATGGCTGTTAAACTTAATCAAACCGCAGCCAATACAAATAGGACAGAACAAAGGCATTGGGCGGAACTAAGGCCATGCTGTATTGATATGCTCAATTTGTCAAAAAAAGAAGGCCATTGGTAATAGATTCAATTGACATATGAGAGGGCCGCATTGGTAATGGATTCAATTGCGTCGTCCAAGAAGTGGCATTCCAGGCAATTTATGGCTCATCAAACACTAGAACCGCTGATTATGTGATGAAGATGAAGAAGAAGAAGAACAAAAAGAAGAACCTATTGGTATTGGATTCAATGACATATGAGAGGGCCCATTGATAATGGATTCAATTGCGTCACCCCAAGAAGTGGCAATCCAGGCAATTTATGGCTCATCAAACACTAGAACCGCTGATTATGAATCATCACACTTCGCATGAGTAAATTCTGTTAATGGATACATGAATACTCCGTAACCAGCATTTTCTTAAACATCTACATTTACTTTCACGAAAAGGTAAGATGTTAATCCTACATACACCAAACATACTACGCTTAAATGTCAGAAATTGTTCCAAAGTAACAACCACACCAACATTTACAAAATCCATAATAATAACAGCAAAACATGTGCATTCCTACTTTCTAGGTATGCCATAAACAGAAGATGGCGACATGTAGACACAACAAGACAAGTAGTCAGCACTGATCCCACAAACATGTAATATATTTCAAATGTATGAGGAGATGGCAACATCTGCAACAACCTTAGAAACCAAAATCGTTTTGATTGAGAAAATAAACCCTACCTCTGCCCTCGAGTGGACCGCTTCTCCTCCTCCGACAGCTGGACCGGCATGCCGAACCGCTCTGCACGGCGGAACTTCTTCTCCAAATCGCTACCGGGTGGAGGAACGACGCCGCCGCCGGATGCCGGAGATTTGTTGCTAGTCTGCTGCTCGCCACCGTCCGGAACTTCCTCTCCCGCGGCCGCGGAGGGTGGAGATTTTGCGTCCGCTAGGGCTATGCTGCGGGGATCGTCTAGAGAATCACAGTTGGTGTTCTGGTTCTCCATGAGCTCTGGTGAAAGATGATGATGCCTTACGAGGATATTAGGAGGCGAGGTTGAGGTGGGAACCAAATGGAAGACTTCTGCCCGGTTTACTCCTCTTTTTTTTTTCTTTTTCTTTTTTATTTTTCTTTTTGGTTCGTTTTATGTGGGTTTTTTTTTAAAATAATATTAATTAAATAAATT
>MJHO01000530.1:20225-34764 GCA_002076135.1 Xerophyta viscosa | reverse complement strand
AACTAGAAATAGAAGTATACACCTCTAATTCTAATTATATTGAGTTATAAGTATACACCGATAACTCATTTCACCATGCTCTAAAAATGTTCTTTTTTGAGGTTTTGAATTTAAAGAGTACATAAAGCCTAGAGAAAAACTGATTTCGGAAGTATACACCTCCGAATGTATATGCTTAGGTTACTAGTATACATTCTATAACATACCAAAATTTCGACATAAAATTAATTTAAACAGAAATTAAATAAAAATGGCTCAGACCAAATCGCGTAGGGATCAGCCCCGCGCTGCTGGGTGCACGAGTCGGGTTCGAGCACGCGCACGCGGATGCGAGGAGCGCTGGATCTGGGCTCGGAGCTGCGGGCGGCAGAGATCTGGAATTGCGGGATCCGGCGGCGCGAGCTGCACGCGGCCGACGCGAAGCGGTGAAGACGGCGGCGGCGTTGACCGGATCTGGGCGATCGGGCGGCGAAAGCTGCGCGAGGCGGCGGATCTCTAGCTCGAGGCGGCGGATCTCTGTTCGCGGCGGCGTAGCAATGACGGTGACATGGCGAGAGCTTGCACGAAGTTTGAACGCGAGTCGGTGAAGACGACGCTCGCGCTGCGGCGTCGGTCGGAGGATGCGACGTCGAAGAGCTTAGAGGCGGCGACGGGATACGCGGTTGCGGTGACGACGGGGATCGGCGGCGCCGGACGCTGTGGCTGCTCGAAGTGGGGGCGGCACGAAAAAGATGATGGAGGTGGCGGCGGCTGGAGGTGTTCGAGGGACGGGGCCGGCGGCACAACGAAGATGACGGCTGCGGGATCTGAAGCGTAGTGTGGCGGCGTCCGGAGGGGGTACGTTTTTCGGCGAGGCGACGTGTACGGCCCGCTCGAGTAGGGGATGGGGGCGGCCGGCGGACCGACGGACTAGCCGAGTCGTCGGTTCAACGGAGCTCGGGACCGGGGAACCGCGACGCGGCCGACCACTCCCTTCATCTTCTTCGTTTCTTTTTTTTCTTTTTTTCTTTTTTTTTTCTTTTTTTTTCTGTGGTTTCCCTTGTTTTTTTGTTTTTTTTCTTTCTTCTTTTTTCTCTTTTTTTTGTTGTCAGCCCCCCCCTTGCTGCGAAGCCTTCACCCCATTTATAAAACCTCGCATTCAATTTGGTGCGCAAGGGTGCAAAAACAAAGAATAATTAATAGACATCACGCTTTATTTAGTGAAGTTTTTGACTGTTAAACCCCCTAATAATTACATACCAATTTTGTTTATTAACCGGTCGATAGGGGTATTAAATTTGACCTTGATTTTATCCATCAGGTAAAGCCTGATAGCGAAAAGTTTAATGTACGGTACTAGAAATTGAACTTTTTTGGACAAAGCGAGGCCCTTTATCAATTCACCTGAATTTTGCTTAGTCGATTCGAGAAGTAGTTGAGTTCCAGCATGACTAGACTGTAATATGAGCATGTGGTGTGTAATTAAACTTGATTAGACTGACCGAGCACGGTTGAATTTAATTATGCTTTGTGAGCGTAACCGATATATGTGGACCAAATGCAAGCATACGGCCCGGACAAAATGTGGTATCGACACAAAACATGACCCTTATAAAAAAAATAAAAAAATGGTGTTAAAAAAACGATTAAAATGGATTAGTTTTAACGTCAGACAAACACATACGAACACACACGAATATATATTAATACATACAAACACATGCGAACACATACAAACACACACGAACACATACGAACACATGCAAACCAAAAGAAAAAAGAATTAGAGCTTACAAACACATACCTGTTTAACTCTTTTAATTACCCATCAATCATGGTGTTTCAAATCTACAGGAGGGTCAGGATCACTTGCCGAAATCTCATGAAGAACGGTCGAGCTCGTGATCCCTTCAACAACATCGCAGCTTTCAACTATCCCCTCCACGACAATCATTTCCTCCTGATCTTCCTCGGCAACATCAGGAGCAGCTTGTGGGAGTGGGATTGTGTTCCCCTCCACCACAATCGTTTCCTCCTGATGTGCCTCGGCAACGTTACGAACAACGTGGGGGATTAGATCCGTCGTCCATTCACAACAATCACTTCTTCCTTTTTTGGCTTGGGACATTTTGTGGGATTGGGTCCATTTCCACATCCGCAAGCTGTGAGGTCCGTGACCGAGTTAAATTTTCGTAGTCTTTAGCTTGTGTATGATGCTAAGACTTGTATGTGGTTGAATGAAAATTTTTGCTAAGTCCTAGGCATGCATGATGGTATATGTATGTGTTATGTTTCCTTGGACTTGCATGGGTGTGTGAGGCTTGCTTTTGTGTGGGGATGCATGCGTGGTCGCGTTGGGGACAAGCTGGCCTAGTTGGGGTCTCGTTGACGCGAGCGTGCGATCCGTTGCGAGTCGGCCGAGTGTTAGTGCTGAATCAGCTTATGCAGATTTCAGGATTTTTCGTCGACCGATTCTTATTTCGGTCGACCGATCGGAGCAGGTAAGAGTAGGTAGGGAGTTGTTTTAAGTGTTGTTTGGGATTTTATTTTCAATTTCTACCTGGGTTAAGAGTTCTGGAGCACTAGGTAAGCTGCCGCTAGGTGATCATCTCTTTTTCAACTTGATTTTATTTGATTCTAAACTTGATTTTTCCACACTCTCCCAACCTTCTCTACCATTAGATACCATTGATTTGGTTTTCTTGGAGTTTCCTTGGAGTGAGCTGCGTGGGAAAAGCCCTAGATTTCGAGGTGAGCGGTTTACACCAATGTGTGTGTGTGTTGGTAAATGCATGAAAAATGCAATTAATGTATGCTTTGGGGTGTAATTTATATGATTTTGATAGAAATGTGTAACCGGGTCAAGAACCCTAATTGTTGATGTATATTGTGATGTGGTGAAATCATGTAACATGCTTTATGATGCCCTTATGATGCTAAGAATGCTAGTTTTGAGTAGTACATTATGTTGTGTACATTTGTGTTAAGTTCAAAAATTACGAACTTTGTATGGTTTGCGTTGGAGTAACTAATTGATTTTCCATGTCTTAAAGGTGTGACGCTTCACTGGTGGCACACGAGCATGTATACGAAGTGTAGAGTAAAATAGCTCTAGAGACACTCGTATTTTACTAAATATGGTGTTTTGACCCCAAGTGGGCTTTAGAATGGTTAGACATGAGTATTTGACCATAATTATTCTTTCATATATGTTGGAATGAATGCCAGGCGTGAGAAGTAAGTTTTAATGCATTCAACTCTTGTTTTACCGTATTTCGGTTCTTAAAGAGTTTTGATTTTAAATTCGCCGTCTTCGCGTATTTTCGGGTGTTTGGGAGGTCCTACACGTGTATCCAAGGTAGATACATGGGCGTGTAGGGTTGGATTCCAAAACCCAGGTAAAATACAGATTTCGAGGGGGCGAGTATTTCATTTCTGAAAACTGTTAATAGATTTTCTGATATTTTCGGTCGACCGATAATATCGGTCGGTCGACCGAAACTGTTACAGCAGGAATTTGAGCTCTCGGGTTGAGTATCGGTCGACCGGTTCTCAACTTGCGGTCGACCGAAAACTCTCTGGAATTCGCAATTTGATTTCCTTTTAAATGGTTTCCGAAAATACTTTCGATGCTTTTAGGGCCTTGCATAAATGTATTTAAGAGGTTTAGCACCTCCGAACCTTTTAGAAAAATACAGGTTGAGCCGGTATTTTCCGAAAACGTCTTTCCAAGTTTTTATTACAAATGTTTTATATTTAGGATCTAAGATTGTCCTAGATACTTTGATGTTAATGGAGGAGATTGACATCTTAGGATCTTTGACAAGCTTAGTCGGCGCCCGAGGCGGGTTCCACCTCCTCCGTGGTTACTTGCCGGTGCCGATAGTCCCGGGCTCGGCTCCTTCCTTGTTTTCGTGATCTATTTAGCTTGAGCTTCCGCATTGCGATACTCCGGATTTGTGTTTGTTTCCTTAGCCATCGCGGCCCCGGGTCGCAGGTCGCGACACAAGCCATATTTTATCATTATCTCCCTCGACAACATCAGGAAAAGTTTGTGGGAGTGGGTCAGTATCCTTTTCTGTGATATCCTAAGCAGACATACCCTCGTCTGATTTCTTCAATGTGGTGAGTCAACGTGCTCTTTATCATCCTTGTAACTTATAGTTATTCCCCCCCACCACACTCATTACTTTATTGGCTTCTACATCTTCAGATGAGAGACGGGGGAGCAGCTCCGAACCCACAATCTGTTCGATACTTTCTTCCCGCCTATATTTAATCTCGTATTTGTCAATGCCATGATCATTCTTCTTTCCCTTTGTTATTCTAGCATTCTTTCGATAGACTATCTCAGGATTCGAGAAGGCGCTGAGGAGCATATTATCTTCCACCTTTCGGGTGTGATAAGGTTGGCTGCAGCATGAGAGGTGCTATCGTTGGCAGTTTCCTTCTTCATTGCAGGCTCTTTTATTTTTTTGGATGGAGGGGAGACGACTGTCGCTTCTTGTAGGGATAGTGGCTTCGAAGATGAGGGATGCATGCAAAGTTAACTCTCCCAGATGAGTCTAGAGTTTTTAGTGTGCTTCGGAGTGGTTGAATTGTATTCCTTTCAATACCTTCCACAGTAAGGACTTCACCTCAACCATCTCGGAATTAAGTTCTTTCACCTCCAACTTAATCTCTTTCATCTCTTTCACCTATGACTTAAGCTCTTCCACAGTTTGCTGCAGCATAGCCAATTTTCAATAGTAATTTTGTGAGGTCCGTGATTTCCGTTTTCTTTGTTTTATTTCGTTTGATGCATGCTTGGTTACGTGTCCAATAGAAATTCTCGGTTAGAGGTTTCTAGACACATTTGCGTGTGTCAGTATGCGAGTTTTTGGTTCGCGTAGTGATTTAAATCTGTTTGTAATGTGCAGTGCAAAGAGGTTTCGATCGGCCGAAAGTACGCAGGTGAATGGGTGTAAGTCAGGTCGGGCGCGATTCGATGAACTCATTTCTCACCCTCCTAGCCAGACGCGAGTGTGTGAGTGCCCAGAGCTTCTCCCACTTTCCTTGATGAGCTAGAGAGGTGTGGGGAAGGGTTTGCTCGCGGATTCGAGTTCCCGGGGTCGAGAGCTATGCTTGGATACCAAATTCGTCGGATTCAATCAAGGTTTGGTGCGTAGGAGATTCTAGGGTTTCTTCCTCGAGGTGAGCGGTGCTTGCCTTCTATATAATTGCCTTGGTATATGCTTTACATGGGTTTTCATGCTTATTATGTGATTTATGGCATATGTAAATGAGTAGAATCATGTTAGGATTTTAACATGGATTTGTGATACTCATTTTACTATGGTTGTATAGCATGAGTTTTGTGGATTAGCATGAGGTTATACTATGGTTCTACTATACAAAGTGTTTGAGTATGTATACTTGGCAGACACTTTTAGTAGGATGTGATGTAATTGTATAACAAGCTATTTATGTGTTGTTCTACCTAGCCATGTATGCCTTGAGATACATATGGTAGGACGGGAACGGATAGCGTAGTTGTATGTTTACTTGGATAAGTACGTGAGCGGACTTGCTCTAGCGGTACTTTAGTAAACATGATAGTGACATGCGCTTGTGTGCCTAAAAGGTTGGTTTCTACCCGGATGAGTATGTGAGCAGACCTGCTCTAGCGATATTCTTTCTAGAATGGATTTAAAATTAGCGCGGTTTAGTTGTATGTCCATCTAGTATCCGGTAGTCGAGTAGTTTACTGGCTAGGACGGTATGATGGACCGATTACAACTTGAGTGTTTAATCTTAAAACATTATCTCTCTATTGAGGCTGGTGGGCATAGGGTTATCACTCTTGGCCAGGGTGATTCCTACGGAGTGCGAAGCTGGGAATCACACTGTCCAGACATTGTGCAGCCGCCGAGTATCTCTCATGGGATGCCATGAGATCGCTCCTGCTGTAGGTTTGGTGCCCCGGATGTGCACTAGTGGCTTAGAAGACCTTGGGACAGTTGGGTTATCGGGGTCAAAAAATACATCAGATGCGCGACAAAAATTAAAAAATTTTAAAACACAATCCCTGTGTACCCGAATACAGGATCACATTGGTATGCTATAATAATCGAAATCCATACATCACGTGTAAAGAATAAGCATGACATAATAAAATTAATCTAATTAATTTTATCACGATCCTATCATGCTTCTAACGCGGTACGAGTTTATTAAAATACCTTGGCGGGTCTAACACGCCTGAAACGATCCTCAGATTCTGATGAATTGAGCCGCGAAAGTACCCGGCCTCTAATGCTAGTCCACGTTGAGACGCTCGCGAAACTGAAATATGATTTAATCAAATTAAATCAGATTGGACTTTGATCCAATCTCGGCCCGTTAACAAAACCTTCTTCTTCTTCTTCTTCGTTCAGCTTCAGCCGCAGAGTCCACCGCCAACCGCCGTCCAAGCTTTGCCGTCAACGCACGCTGGCGCGACCTTAGATCACAACACCGCCTCCTTCGTCTTCTCAAACCGCCGAAGCGAACGCTGCCGTCGTCGGAGTTATACGTTCGGTTTTGTGCAACCATTGCACTCCCGGTCCTGGACGTCGTCACCACCGCTAGAGCTCGACGTCGTGACCACCGGCTGGCTGAGAAGAGGAGGTTGAGGTCAAGAAGAGGTCGGCAAGGCGGAGGAATAAGGACTTGGGCAGTAGGCCTAGAAGCTCCAAGCTTCTACCGAAGCGGTTGCCGGCAATTAATTCGCCAGCGACGTAGGTCGGAGAGGGAGGTGGCTGACCGGACGTAGAAGATCGCCGTTCACCGTGCTAGCGGTCTAGGGTTTCCTCTCGTCCGCGTCGGTGCCATTTTCTTCTTCTCTTGCTGGCTGGAAAAGATAACTGTGCGTACATATATATAGTTTCATGTATTACACATTAAATCCACTCTTTTGTCATTTTGCAAAAAACGCCCACTTGCATTTTGCAAAACCTCGGTACAACATTTTGGACATTGGCAAAAGCAGCCCCTCATGTACAAATTTTCGGTTTTTTCGCGATCGCATCAAATTTGTGTGTGACCCATTAGGTTCAGTACCACGCTGGCAGTGAATAAATAGTTAATTCAACTAATTAACAAATAATTAATTCAACCAATTAATTATATTTATTCACAGATCATGGTTGACGTCTAGCAACATGCTATGACCACCCGTGTGGTATGAATATCAGTATTCATCACTTGAAACCTTTATGTGAATAGTTCCCATGCCCTATAATCCTTCTGTTCCTTTCTAACATCCCGAATAAGTTTAGAGTATGGATATCTGTCAAACACTAATATTGTCATCATATGTATCTGGTCTGTAATATATTTGCTCGTCTGTGGACATTAAGAACATTTCTTATCAATCGTACCTCGGCCAAGGATTTTCTGAGCTAGTTCTATTCAAAGACACATAAGATGTTCTCCTCCTTGTATGAGGTGTCAGATCCTCTATTGGTTATCATCTATCTTCATGTACTACTATTTATACCCAGATGGTTCCCTTGTACAATTGAGCTATACTTGGAAACACACTAAAAACATAAATCGTATTCACATAAGATACTATGATAACGTCAAGTCTGAGGATCAAGGCATAACTATCACACTGAAGAATTACCATTGACAGACTCCATTGGTATTCTTCGAGTAAGTCAGTTCAGTGAACACGTTCATCCAATGAGCACCTACACACTTGCTTTAGTGTCGACTACACGGCGTTAGAATGAGGATCACTACTCTCATCGTATGAGCAAGCAAGCTGTGATTAGTTTTTCCGATGACATTGAGCCCCTACTCAATGCACCTATGACTAAGAACATTCTGGACTTAGGTTTATAAGACATTGTCTTATTATCATGATCAACTATCATGATCCTAATTCTGTTGCCTTAGTCCATGTGTTTTATCACATACATTCATACAACATAAAAACATGACGATGCGATAAATAAACAAATAACCATAATCAAGTAAACTAAAAGTGTTTATTATAAAAATATGTTCGCTAAAATATCTAATATTATGGGCTTTTAGGGCATTTATCCTTTCAATCTCCCACTTGCACTTAAAGCTAATCGCTCATGCGTCTCACGGGGGGCCCCCCCAGCTTGTCGAAATGGCACTCAAACGTCTTTTGAGAAAGTGCCTTAGAAAAAGGATCAGCTATGTTGTCTTTTGTGTCAACCTTTTCTATCTTGATTTCGCCTCTCTCAATGAATTCCCTAATTAAATGAGAACGCCTCAGAATGTGTTTGGATCTCTGATTAGACCTTGGTTCCTTTGCTTGCGCAATAGCCCCATTGTTATCACATAACAATGGCATAGGATCCTGTATCCCTCGAACCACTCCAAGTTTAGTAATGAACTTTCTCATCCAAACAGCCTCTTTTGCAGCTTCTGAAGCAGCAATGTATTTGGCCTCTGTTGTTGAGTCTGCTACAGTCGGTTGCTTGGAACTTTTCCAACGAACCGCACTGCCATTCAAGGTAAAGACGAACCATGAAACAGATTTGCTGTCGTCCTTATCTAATTGAAAGCTTGAGTCCGTATAGGCCTCAACTTTCAATTCTGATTCGCCGCCATATACTAAGAAGATATCGTTAGTTCTTCTCAAGTACTTAAGGATACTCTTAACGGCAGTCCAGTGACCTTCATCGGGATCAGATTGATATCTGCTCGTCACACCAAAAGCATAGGCCACATCTGGCCGGGTACACAGCATTGCATACATAATAGACCCAATTGCGGATGCATATGGGATATTCTTTATGCAATCTCTCTATTCTGTCGTTTTAGGTGCCATGCATTTAGAGAGCTAAATTCCATGATTATACGGCAAGAACCCTTTCTTGCTATTTTCCATGCTAAACCGCTTTAGCACTTTATCGATATAATTCGATTGGGATAATCCTATTATCCTCTTAGTTCTATCTCTATAGATCATAATTCCTAGGACGTAGGAAGATTCTCCTAAATCTTTCATGGAGAACTGTTGTGATAACCAAACTTTTATTGATTGCATCATTGGAACATTATTTCCAATAAGCAGTATGTCATCTACATACAATACCAAGAAAGTAATATCTCGCTAACTTTCTTATATACACATGGTTCATCCTCATTTGATAAAGTCAAACGATTTGACTGTCTCATCAAAACGGATGTTCCAACTTCGAGAAGCTTGCTTAAGTTCATAAATGGACCTCTTTAGCTTGCATACCTTGCTTTTGCTCCACTAGAGATAAAAGCCCTCGGGTTGTCGTCATGTTACACATCCTCTTCGAAGTTTCCATTCAAGGAATGCCGTCCTTTATGTCCATTTTGCCAAATATTCTCAAAGGTCATGGTATGCAACTATCGCAAGTAATATCCGAATGGATTTGAGTATCGCTACTAGTGAGAATGTCTCGTCATAATCGACCCCGTGCTTCTGTCTGAAGCATTTAGCTACCACTTTGGCTTTGTAGGTATCTACATTGCCGTGTGCTCCAATCTTCTTCTTGAAGACCCATTTGCACCCAATGGGACTCACTCCCTCAGGTGCGTCCACTAAGTCCCAAACCTCATTGGTACTCATGGAATCCATTTCGAAAATTATGGCTTTTAGCCACTTCCCGCTATCGCTACTCTGCATAGCTTCTGTGTAGAAGTTTGGCTCGTCATCCACTATGACTTGCACTTCTTGGTTTTCATAACTATGTAAACCAATCTCTCAGGTTGCTTTCGCTTCCTGAAAGATCTCCTAACAGTTTGTGGCATATCCGGTTGCACTACTTTTTCGGGTATAGAAACAGGATCAATGTTATTTTCCATCCCTTGAGTTTCCTTAAGTACTATCTCATTTTCACAACAACCATCTAGCATGAATTTCTTCTCAAGGAATACTGCATTTCTGGCAACAAACACCTTTTTGTTCTTGTGGATGCCAGAAATAGTATCCAAGACCCTCTCTTGGATAACCAATGAAATAATATTTTTCCAATCTTGTTTCCAGCTTATCAGGATATTGCTTCTTAATATAAGCAGGGCAACCCCAGATCTTAACAAATTTAACACCAGATTTCTTCCCTCTCCATATCTCATATGGGGTTGTATCCACGGATTTGCTGGAAACCGGATTTAGTACGTACGCCGCAGTTTATAGAGCATAGTCCCAGAAAGTAATTGGAAGTGTAGTGTGACTCATCATAGAACGAACCATGTCTAACAAAGTTCTGTTTCTCCTCTCAGACACTCCATTTAACAGGGTGTATAAGGGGGAGTCCACTGTGAGAGAATCCCATTCTCCTTGAGATATTTGGTAAACTTAGTACTCAAGTATTCTCCTCCACGATCTGATCGTAGTGTTTTATTCCAGTTTGCTTCTCTACTTCTTCTTATATTCTTTGAATTTTCTCAAAAAATTCGAATTTGACTTTATTAAGTACACATATCCAAATCTTTAGAGAGATCATCTGTTTAATGTAATGAATAAGAGTAGCAACCTTCGCTTTCGTAGTCATGATTTCCACATACATCAGTATGCACTAGCTCAAGCAACTCCTTTGCTCTCTCTCCATGTCCAGTAAATGAGATTATTGGTCATCTTCCTTTAAAGACAACGGCTCACAAGTAGGGTATGTTCATAAACATTCGCCGTTCAAATTAACCTCTCTTTGTAGGCTGTTTAGTCTTTGGTCTCACTGATATGACCAAGTCTACAATGCCAAATATATATCTCGTTTACATTATCTCTACCTCTTTATAGGTTGTTCAACATTGTACACTTCATGAAGTGTATCAATGAAAAATAGAGATCATTGCATAATGTACCAGAACTATAAAACTCGTTTTTGAATGAAAATGAACAACCATTGTTCTCAAATACGAATTTAAAACCACTCTTACAAAGAGTTAAAATATAAATCAAATTTCTACTAAGTGCAGGTACGAAATAGCAATCCCTAAGCTCTAGTACTCTTCCGGTAAGCAATCGGATCTCAGTCCCTACAGCCAGCGCCACAACTCTTGCTTTGTTGCCAACTCTAAGTCTCCTTTTGTCAACCTTCTAGGATTCTTTAGTCCTTGCATCGATATGCAAATGTGTGAGACACACCCAGTATCTAATACCCAATTTAAAGAATATTTACTAAATATATTGATCTCAATAATGAACACACCTGAGGGCCCGACTTCTTTAGCCTTTTTCACCTTCCCAAGGTGAACTTTGCAGTTCCTCTTTAAGTGTCCAGCTTTGCCACATTCAAAGCACTTGTCCTCGGTCTTAGAATCGGCTTTCGCCTTCTTCTTGGCCTTTTCCTTTGCCTTCATGTTCTTCTTGGCAGTGACGGTCTTCTTGTTCTTCTTAGAACTACTGGACTTTCGATTGGTTTTAGAAGTACTAACCACCATCACAGTCCTGCCTTTGTCCTTCGTGACAGAGCTCTCAGCAGTCCTCAGCATGTTGAGGAGTAGGGCTGATCATTACCCGAATCTACCCGAAGAACCGAACCGAACCGAACCGAACAAAGTCAAAATGTCGGGTTCAGTTCGGGTCGGGTTCGGTTCGGGTTGGCGTTTTAATAGTTCGGGTCTATATAATTCGGTTCAGGTTCGGTGGTCAAATTTCGGGTCGGTTCGGGTTGGACCCGAATTATCCTCACGAGTCATGTATTAATTAGTTTTCGTTGGTTTTTATGTACTAATTCTTTCTTTTTAAACAAAATATTCATATTACAACTATTCAGGTCGATCCGAACAGACCCGAACCGATCCGAATCCGAAATGGTGTTGAATAAAAAAAATTTGTGATGTTATTCGGGTCAACCCGAACTGACCAGAATTTTAGTCGGTTCGGGTCGGTTCGGGTTGAAATGAAATTCGGGTCGGTTTGGGTCTGAAAGTATTCGGTTCGGGTTGGCCTTAAGAATTTCGGTTCGGGTCGGTTCGGGTCGGGTTGACCCGAATGCTCAGCCCTATTGAGGAGTTCTGGAAGGGTTGTTGACGACCTTCCTCCGGTGAGGGGAAAGGGTTCGGAGTCGCCACCTAGATATTTATTGGAAATCTAGGAAACCGGGATAAGGCACTTAAAGATTCTTAGGCTCGTTCGTCGTTTACGTGTGGGGAAGACGGAACACCCCCACAAGCGCCTCAAAAGGAGGGTACTCTATATAAGTGATTAAAATGATTTTAGATTTATATTTTGACACACATTTATTATCAAATACTTGCATTTTGATTATCCGTCTAATATGAATAAGAAAGGTCGGCATCCACCTTACTCTCCAAATCATTTTAGACGGACACATCCAAATAGAGAAAATATTTTTATCAAGACAATATCCATCGTCTTTTTTTTTAATATTTTTTATTTGCATGGGATTTGATTTTGATAAGTGTGCTTGACCGTATTAGGAGAGCAATATCCATCACTTCCCGTTATTTTTATTCAATTCGATCACTTAGATTCAGGTCTATCCGGTCCTGAATCGTTATACTCGAATAATCAAATCTTGTTTGAAATATGCATGTATTTGCACAATTCAAATAAATAAATATTATTATTTATTTTTATTTAGTTTTATTTTTTTTTAAGTTTGGGGCTCAGCGCCGTTTTGTTTCCTCTTCATCGCCCATATTATCAAGGTAGAAATATCCATCTCAACCCTAATAATAAATTCATATTTTTGTTATTACCAGGGGAAGAAATATCCATTTTTTCCCGTGTTATAACTATTCAAAAATGCATTTTATTTACCTTTAATAAAAATATCAGTTTTGAATTTTATAAATTTTTTTACAAGAGTAGGGAATAAGCAATATCCATTGCTTGTCACTTGACTTTTATTATTAAGTGTTAATTTCGAAAGAAATATCCATCTCCCTCGAATTTGATTTATATACTTTATACACGTGATATGTCTAATATAATAATATGGTTAAAATTGGTGGGGTTTAAATAATAATAGAAACAAAAATAATCATGATAATGATAATCATTAAATAAAATAAATAACATAAAAATAAATTAAAAAAAAAAAAGCAGGCTGGTCCGCGCGCGAGCTGGGCCGCGCGGCCCAGTCTAACTAAAACTAAAAAAAAAAAATGTAGCGACCGGCTTAGCCGGTCGCATCTTCCTCACCAAGCTCGCTGTCGCGAGCTCGTCGCCGGCGTTCGCTGGCGACGGCGATGATCTCACCCCTAATATGCTCCCTAAGGTTTTCGACTATCCCCGACTCACTGGTGACGTCAAAATTTGATTGTAGCGCCTCTACGAGCACGTTTTCATGTTTACGGTTATCGGCGACATTGCGGCCACCGGCGGTTTTCGTGACTGTGATGCCTGTTCCTAGGTATATTGTACCTTCTGAGTTCAACGGTGAAGTTAAAATTTGATTTAGACGTACGTACGGAGAGATATGGAGGTGGTGCAAGTTTATGTTATTATTCTAAATTTTATTTCCGGCCGTCGTGGCTCGTCACCGGTGCGGCCACGGCGGCCTCGTGTGACCTCGGTCGCTAATAGATACCTATGAGACGATTTTCAAAGGATTACCTTGTGTTTGGAGAGGTGATCGCGTATTATGTGCTTGCGGGTGCAACTCCGGTTTGGCGCCGGCGAGCTTCCGTGGATCATGGAATCCGAAGGTTCAGTTCTTTGGAGTTCAGAGATGGTGGAGACGACGAGCAGGGTGTGAACGAAGGCGCCTCTCTCTCGCTCTCATTCACTCGGTCTCTCTCTCTCCTCTCTCTCACCGACTCTCTCTCTCTCTCTCTTTCCCGCGGTTGCCCCTCGCCTCCTCTTCCTATGTGTGTGTCTTTATAGAGAGGATGGAGTGTAGGGTTGTGTGATGAGTGGACCGAGTTGATAGGGTGGAGACGGGAGAAGGAGTTGATGGGTTGAGATGGGAGGAGTTGATGGGTTGGGCGGCTGTGCAGCCGCCCATCCCATCAATTTTTTTTTTTTTTTTTTTTGCATATATGCATATATATAAATATTTTAATTTATTATATATGCATATGTGTATACATACGCATGTGTATGCAGGTTAGAAAATATCATATGTATATATGAATGTGTGTGCACGTGTTATCGTACCTTCATATCACAAAACAGGTCCGATTAGACTTAAATACGCTAATCTGATCTCAATTGAGTGAATTATACTTATTCGGGCCAAATTGTGCATAATCAGGCCCAACCAGATCTTGCCTGGCTGATCGAGTGGGGTCACATTTAATTGTGTCATGTGGGCCCTAATTGATGCATTTTCGGTAGTCTTATGTTAGCAGCCCGGACAAAATGGGGTGTCGACAGTTACCCCTCTTTGTCCAGTCCTTCGGAGAAGGGTTGGGCAAAAATAAGAAGATACCACATTTTGTCCGGCGAGAGAAACGGGAGTTTCCCTTTTTTTTTCGCTATTCTCTGCGTATTTTGGAGTGAAGGTGATGGCAGTTGTTCGATCATGGATGAATCGTCTCACGACAGAAATGACTAAGAGCATAGTCGATTCAAAGGTGAGATTTGAAGTTGTGATCATGAGATGAATCA